>UZAN01052269.1:339-17825 GCA_900618425.1 Echinostoma caproni
TGACGCGCTCTTTCCTCAAAATTGCGCATTCGATAATAAAGCGTTCGCTCAGAAGGCATTTATATCCTCTTAGTTGTGTAAATGATTAAAATTTTGACAAAAAGAAAGCGGGTTGATTGTAGGCTTATTCACGTTAGTGGTAAAATAATATAAAAATCCCTTTATTTTGCGGTTAGGAATTACGTTCATCTTTGACCGAAAATGAGCAAGCGAAATTTGATTCAGTGGAATAAAGTAGAGAAAAATATATTTTTCAATCCTATTTCCGATAGATAGTCTCTTGCATGATTTGTATTCTAATGAACCCACCTACTTCAAATTATGGCAAGAGTAGATGTGGGTATATGAGGACAGGAAATCTCATTGAAAGCTCTTAGTCAGTTTACCAACTCTTCGTTCAAAGTTCGTTCTTTGGAAATTATTGAATTGTATACGAGTTTATGAAATGCGAGTGCAATTCTAGCCCTGGCTGGAGATGGGTATGTTGGGCAGACATCCAACATATTTTCAAGACATGTTTTGTTACTACTGATATGATCCTTCAGTAGGTAAACGAACGGCAAATATTTCTTCTGATTCCCTTTCGACCACACCACAATCACTAATCCACTCGATTTAAAGATAGCTTTTCTAAGTAGCCGCACGAGAGCAGAATCCGTTTATCGATATAAGGTGAAAATAAAAAGATAAGTGGACAAGCGAAGGAAAATCCTTTGTGAAATACACATACCCTACTCTACGTTTGCGAGAAAATGAGTGAGACTTTTTGAACAAAATAAGGGTAGTGTAAACCTCCCCGACTTTATCATACCGTTCATCCTAGTATAGTTTGTTCTATTTAATTTGTTATTTCTCTCATCAAGCCGGTATATCAAAGACTTTTGGCACTTATCCTGCACTTCGGCTTTTGGTTGAGCACCCTACATTTTTCTATACTGGCTGATGGTTTTACAGTTTGTATCTGAATTGGAAAATATACACGCATTTATTGTATTGTGTTGAAAATACTAACGGTTTCTCTTCAGGTTGCCAAAGTCCACACTTATTCGAATTTGTCGGATAATATCTAACCTTAATCCATAATGTAAAATCGGGTGAGATATGGAGTATATAATGGGCAACGAAAGAATATGTTTAAATTCTATGACATTCACTAAATACCCCGAGCCAATTGGCTCATTTCCAAACAACTTTTTTACTCAAATGTTCTGCCTTAAAAGAGAAACACAAAAGATCATTGATTATGGTGATATTTAGCTAAATATCAATTGAAACGAGAAAATCATATCATTGAGAAACCATTAATTATAATGCGGGAAGATGATCCGGTTTGTAAGCGCCTCTACATGATCCAAGATGAAGGACATAATCGTTAACCTGAAAGCAATGACTGGACATGTATTCACAGAACTCGTGCTTTATAGTACTCAATTTGGTAATACATTTCATTTTATCATGTCCAATGTGCATATCGTTATCTACTGGAGTATTTAATCCAAACTTTAGGTCCAACTGTAATGTTCCTTGTTCTCTTGTACCACAAGTATCACGGTTTCCCCATATAAATTTTGATACCACAGCTAGCTCTAGAAAACGTTTAGAACTCACTGTGTACTATATTGCTTCACACATATGAAGCCTATGGATGAGCGATTCGTCACCCAGTATTTGAAATTTGAATACAGGTGGAGGCGTTTTCTTGTGTTGGAAACAAATCATCGTCCCTGGTCCGGGAGCAGCAGAATTTACCAGCGGAAACTGGCAAATGCTGTGTAACGGTCAACTTAGTGCACTCCGCGAAATAATGACGGAGATAATGCTCAAAAATAAAACCGTTCGACAGAATGTCAACGAAATGAAATGAAATTATTTTTATCGTACATGTGAATGATTTTATAACGAAATTCAAATGACTTGTTTAATGAGGTTTCGTTACCTTACGACCGATGAATAAGTAACGGTCATCGAAATGGAGAAATCTCAATTTTCACGATATTGAAATTTAGTTCAATAGCGGAAATTTTCACATATATTGCCTCTGATAATAGGCCGTATTATATTCAAATCCACGAATGCGGCTGAAGACATTAAGTTTAGTCATGTCAAGTAAAGCTTTATGCACTCTGTATTGACTTGATTGGAAACATTAATCACTCCTTATGTTTTGCTCCGGTTCGGTTCGATTAACTGTGCACCAATGTGACCCATTACACAGATGACCTTTGACCTTTACCCATCATTATGCCCGATTTGGCCCGACGGCATACTTAGTACTTTTTCGTTATTGTTCTCATACCGCCTCTAAGCGTTCCTCGTCTCACTCATTTGTGTGTCATCTACCATCATCGCTGTTGAACACTCTCTGTCTCACGCTTGCCATTCTCGGGCGTCATTACATACGAACTACCCTGGATCCGTTCCACCACCCACGTTTTCGTTCTAGTTCATTGTCATCCCGTTCTGTTTATGTTGACCTTCATAGTTGATCATTCGCTTCACTTGCTTAGTGGACTGCTTTGTTTCATAGGATCCCGTGAACCGTTTGTCATGCATTGACCAATGACTGCGCCTCATTATCGAGCACTTGCGACTGGTGTTTCTATCCCTTAAATCGTCCCCTTGCTAAGTCGAGTTTACATTCCTTTTGCTAACTGCTCCACAGGTGCTTTGTTCTGTGCCTTGACCTGCATTTTATCTTGTTATTGTACCGTGGAGAGCGGATTGGTCCACAATTTGAGGTATGATGCTTATTTTCGTACATCTTTACCTGCTTATAGTACATATACATTATCGGCTTTTTCTTATCTGGAATCGGACTTGGAGTTCGTATCTACGAGTCACTCAACCACTGAACGACAGTCCGGTACACACCCAATAGGATCAATTTTCAGCACTTTCGACAAGTTACAGTGAGGAAAACGGTAAGAATTGGAGAAATAAGAAGTATACATTTACTAAATGAAAAACAAACGAATTAGATAAAATCCTAGTGAGACAGATGATTATTCAAGTCGGTAATAATATTTTCTCGTTTAACCAAGATACCAGCTGATTAAGTGATCATGCTGCTTTTGCACATGGTGGTGCGTGTGCAAAGAATCCGAAAGGGGTACTTGGATGAGACACCGATTTATTAAGATGGGAGTTCAGTCAGTGTCCTTCTTTGAGCAGGATGTGACTGATAAATCGATCGCATGAATCAAAATGCTTGCTCACAATAAAGTCAACCAATGAAGTCTTTGAAAGGCTGCTGCAACGAGAATGAAGTTTAAGAGATCTGGAAAAGAGAATTAAGTCGTTTAGTTCAGAACGGGAAAATATACCGGAGAATAATGCAACCAATGTGGAATAATGTATGAAGTCACGAATTTGAGAATTACATTCGGGAACGCAGAATTTTTAAGCCTAAAAGCGTAGAAGATTAGCCTACGAACCATAATATAAACATATATATGCAAATGTATTCAACATGTTTGGACCAAGAAAGATTGTGTACTAAAGTAACTCCAAGATATTTCACAGAGTTAGCTTTTGGGATGGTATTACTATTAACAGAAAGTTCAGGCTGATTGCTCAAAAGGGTTTGCTAAGGCATGCCTGCTTTAAGGCTAAAAAAACATCTAGACATTTATCTACATTTAACATTAAAGATCAGCGAGTCGACCAATTAAAAATGTTATTTAGAAAAAACTTGAAGTTGACAGAAACAATTACGAACAGTAGAGGGCCCACCGACCACTACGTCATTAGCATACTTGCAGGCAATGAAGTTCAGAGGGATGGGAAGGTCCTTGATATGCAGAGAAAATTGCACCCTGAAAACGTTCAGGGTTGAATTCTAGCAGGGAGGAAGATATACCGTTACAAAAAAGTGTATTGCGTCCTTTAAGTGGAGTAATTAATTAGTACATTCAGCAAATTAGATGCCAGACCACAATCCGAAAGACGTTGAATGAGAATGCCGCGGTCAAGTAATTCGAAATCATTAGCATAAATTTAAACGGACGCTGCTAACCCATTTATCCAATAAGAATGTAACGGAGTAAACAACGTGAGCAACAGTATCAAGAGTGGAAAGAGAATGATTGTAAGCGAACGGAATAGGGCCATGGGTGACAGATAAAAGGGTCAGACGGTTAAGAAGGACTCTTTCGAAAACTTTAAATAATCCTAATTTGCAAGCAATCGATCGATAGTTGTAGGATCCTTCTTTGAGAATAGGTGTTATCCGAGCAGCTCTCCAACAATCATGGATTTTTCCAGATGACAAAGACAAATTAAACAACCAGAAATAGGTCAAGCAAGTTGTTCAGCATATCGTTGCAGTAGGAGGTGTGCCAATAAATCAGGGCCAAAAGCCTTGTTAGATTTAAGTGATTTCAGTAAATTCAAGACTTCCACAGGGGTAACAGATTGGTTCTCACCAGTAGATGGTGTTGAGTTCCGTACAGTAGAATTTGCGAATTGACGGTTTAGCTCCTCAGCATCCGGAAAGGATCTGTTGCGTGATCCACAGAGCGGCTTCAAAGCAGACCACAAATCACGGCAGCTCTGGTTTCCCATAAGAGTTTCGATATATATCCGATTTAGGTGCTGTATTTCCATTTTGATCAATAATGATAAATGTTTTGACAGTCCTGTGCCTCCAGTCCTGCACGCCAATGGCTTATCACAACGAAGCTGTTTTAGAAGATGCAAAGAGAATCGGTCAGTCTGAAGATATAAAGCCTCAATTGGGCAATACAGATCATAATAAAAACTAAGACAACTTGTAAGATGCTCAGAACTGGAAGAGTTGTCAGCATTGGAAAAGACAGTGAAATCGGTGGATGAAACCATATCTTTATTTTTGGATAAGTTGTCAGAAGTGCGATTTCTCCTTCTGATGGCTCTAGATGGTGATGAAAGTATTTATCATGAATCTTGAGATGCAAAAAAGTAGAACAATGGACGCAGCTACCTATTCGAGCCAACTTCTCAATGAGAAAATCTTCGGGGCTATTTACAAAAATCAGTCAAGCTGGACACCAAGCCGGGTAAGAAAATTTACAAGATTTGTCAGGCCTAAAAGTATAAGGAAAGAGATAATAAAACGATTCAAATCACAAGCAGCAATATATAAAGACTGGTCTACACCTGTCACAAGTTTTGAGGAGAGTCAATTAACAGACGAATATCAGAGGCGTGTCAGGAGCGATGTAAATGTTCACTAATGCAATGTGATGAAAGTGATTGAGAAATCGAGGCTTACAATAAACAAAAATACAATTTTTCTTGAGAGTACTAAACTGAAAACATTTACTAGCGTTTTTGCACTATTTCCTGTTGACGAAAGTGATCATTCCACCAACTCTTTGAAGGAACGTCGCATAATGATCGCCTCGGGATATGTCAAATCCATCAAGATGCACGACGTTGTCCTCAATTTCAGGATGCAGCCTGCTTTCTTGGAGTAGAATTACCCCTACATTCTTTCATTCCTTCCGGTTTATCATGCTGTTGACATCATCGAGTTTTCCCATGCGCGAACGAATGTTACGAGATAATAGACGGAACGGTCAAATTATCAACAGAACGCCACCCAGGGGCCACACGCCAGTCAGCACGGTGTTTTTTATGGCATCCTTGAAGAGAATTTTTCAGTCGTTTGAAGCGAGTTCTCACAGAATGGGCAAAAATCAGAAACTTATGGTTCCGCGCGATAAACTGCAAGGGTTTCAAAAGTGTGGCGTTTTAGTACAAGATTAGACTTTGACAGTTTAAGGAGTTGATTCAAAAGTGATAACCACGCGTTCCTTCACTGTAACGTTACGAGATAATATTCCACGATAACAAGGCACGGCCAAATTCAAAGCCCCCGCATGGTAGATAGTTCTAACGAAAGTCAGGGGATGCCAAGAGTTTGATCAGTACCTGTCATTTGACTTTAATTATTTTCCGTTCACATTAGTTGTGTTTTGCGTCCCTTGTTGGACTGGAGTTTTGGAATAATGTGCGGTATACCATTTTGTGTCATGAGTACTTTCTTTAACCTTAATCAACATAATAAGTGATTAGTTCCAAAAGTAATTGTGTTTGAAATGATTTAGGAATGATGTTAGATGTATTTAAACATAGTGTTTGACGGTCCTTTGCTCCGACAGATGCTGCTTCCTATGCATACAATACCCGTTCCTGCAGGAAAGAACCAGAGTAGATTACATTTATTGGATACTGTTATCTGTGTTGGTTACCCTATGATCAAGATTGTTTCAAAAAAATCAGCGATCTCATTTCTCGTACCCCTTGGTGTAGTGGAATCGCTTCTGTTATTTTATCTACCAAATTAAACTTCAAAATTCTCATTTCATTGTTGTTAATCCGTAATTTGTTATAAAACAAGAATCAACAAAATGATATGCTTGGTACATGAGTTAAAGTGATTCCCAGGTACACTTGGTATTTATTGAGCACATAGTCATTGTGCACGGTTCCAGCAATGCGGGGCAAAATAAACATGAGTTCTGATAACCGTGGTTCGTAACTGGTTACTTCTATGGTTGTGAGTTTTCGCTTAGATAAAGCCTGACGGTGGACATTGTGGGAAATAAGCATCTAAAATATCACTCAATTTATGCTCATGCTTTGCTCGAGCGTATATTCTCTTGTTACACCCCTGAACAGTTTTTAACCTATTTTGGTTAGCATCGTTCTGCGGTGGTACTTGGTTTGAATTAGACTGAAAATGTTGGTCTTCGAAACCCGAAGAATGGAATATCAGTTGCATACAATGTACACCATATTTTTGGACATTCTATTTGAAACAATGAAACTGGTTGGCATTGTCGCAAGGAAATACTGTAACGCTTGGTACACAAGGCGGTAATATCGCGGATGTTTGTATCTCACTGTACCTTTGAGATTCATGACATGTTGTTTCCTCGGACTAAAATATGAGTCCGGGAACATCCTGTTGCACATTCCTGTAAGCTCCACTGCTCTTTGACACCGTGAGGTACCTGAGTAGCACAGAATGGTTTCATACCTCCTTATCACCCTCTTTCGTTTAGCAAAATATTGCATGGGATAAACGTCAAATGGTCGCGTCAGTCCCTGGGTAATATGTAGTTGAAGTCATTCGTTGCAATACAGCATATATGTCAGAGACGAAAACGGACTGAAAACATCTTTTTGTTTGTGAATCAATAGAAAAATCTGGTGCAGCCTTGAGAGGTAAAACATCAAAGTTTTAAGCTTCCAATGTAATCATAACAGTCAAATGCTAATTAGACGAATGTTCAAACTCTATTGAATGTTTGTGAGAAGATTCCCGGAAAATACTATTCACTTTTATTATTTATATTAAAGTGATGCACTACACTCAGGTGACCTTAATTTATTGTTGGATTACTATTGAAAACTATAGCACAAAGCAAGTATTGACAATCAAATGAGAAACTCAAATAACTCACCAAAAATCAACCTAATGAAAGAATTTTAGTTGATCGAACAGGGTGCAATTGTAATACAGCAGAAAAAACTTACTTTTTGCCCACACGAGTGTAGGGTCTTGTCCAAAATAAAATAAATGGTTCCTAGTATATATGTATAAAACTATACTACAAAGACTGTGATTATTTCGTCAGGAGCGATAAAACATACTTTCTGGTCAAATGGCATCCAGCACTCTGTGATGTCCGTTTTACAGTTTCGACGAAGGGATAACCCGCCGGAAGGGCGAGTGGAAGCCAATTACAGCACAAAATACATCACTCTGTATGCGTAGGTGTGCACTCTTTCAACAGCCCTTGCACCATTTATGTATTTTTGCTCTCTATACAACTGAAATCAAAAATTAGAAATTACGAGGTATCATGTAGTTATATCGTTTCAGTGGGACATAGACTAAATATGTATCATCCAGCCAGGCGCTTAGTGAACCGCGAAGAATATTACTCGGACAGATGCGTAGCCCAAATCTCATTTGCTTATCGAGGAATGGATTTCAGACGAACAAGTCTAGAAGAATCATTACGGTGATTTTGTATCAGGTGTTGTGGGTTAGATGTATCTAATCTAAGCCAAATCAATACTAAGACCGAGTATTCAGTGTTTACCATGCTGAAATTAATAGTAAAATATTCTGATTCTGTAGCCTCATTCAGTTTCTCAGTTTCTCTGTATTTTTTGTTTGAGTCTTAATAAACGGTTGCATCCGCTTGGAGTTCGTTTATGTCATAGTTGTCGAACACGTTTCATCTGAGATGGTTACTGTTTAAGGACGTGTAAAGAATGCAGGGAAGAAGCTCTATGCCTGTTTCAAAAGTATTATTTTTTGAATGGGACAAGTAAAACGGGTCAACCCCACAATCACGAAGAGTTACTGTTCACTCATGGGGCTCGGGGTGGTAAACCAAATAAGAATCCACTAGCGCGGGTGTAGTGCTGAATCGGACCGTTGGAAATTTATCGTCATCGTCTCCAACTGCTTACACTGAAAACTACACGTAAACGGTCCCTACCTAGAAAGCCGAATGCATTTTTGGTTACAGTAATTGCTTATCATTTCATTCGCACGAGATGTACATGCAGAAGACAGCGGTCCTCATATTCGAACAACTGGAACAAACCCTTTTTACGGTGTCAGAATCAGTAGCAATCTGTCACTTGTAAACAAGAATATGAAGTTATATCCACTAAAAGCGCGCTTGGTGGTGTATATAAACGAATCCGTTGGTTTTGGGTTTTAGCAGATGCCTGTGTACAGCGATAGGTATGATTCATCATTGAAACCACAACAGAAAAGGTTTATTACACGTGACTGACGGTCTTTTTTGTATTTCGCCGACATCAGTAACATGATTAATGGCGGATTGCAGTTTGCTCTTGTGGCATGTTTCAGACAATGACAAACTTGCAATAGAATGAGCTAAACATGATACGGCAAATTGTACTACTTTTTGTCTCATCAATCCATTGAACCCAACCAAACGATGCTGCTGTAAGTTGAATTGTGTTTTTCGAGTCATTTTCTCACGTCGTGATGACATAAGCAGATCGACCTAATTGGTAGATCTCTCGAGAATATCGATATGCACTACTGATGCTATTCGTTCTCTGTAGCGCCATCGAGGCGGTTCAGGAAGTTCTAACGACTTCTGGATCTAAAAATCATGAACCATATTGAACTGCAGTGCAACGTACTGCTCGTATCAAGTAACCAGACGATTCAGTATTTCATACAACCACTCAATCGCTATACAGTCAACACATTCTCAGACACGATCGACAGTAAGTGATCTATACGAATAAAACATCACGTTCAAATTTAGTCAGCATTTTATACACAAATGTGAGCAGCTCCAACAAAGATCCAGGGTCTGCATTCGGGCAGATAATGACAGGGAACGCAAAACGAGAATTCCAAGCAATCTGGAGGTCGGGTGTGAAGTAGAGAAGAGCAATGTGTGATTCATGCTCACGGGTTGAATGGTGAACAAGAAAACGGGGTGATGCTAGAGAAGAACAGTTATCGGCTCGAACCACAGATGCGTAGAAGCTGTGTCGAGCCACACCATAAGTAGGGATCCCGTCAAACGTAAAATACTAGTCTTTCATCTTTTCACACCGGCTGGTCTCTCTCACACGTGACCCTATTTGCATTCTTATTGTAAGATTCTACGTAATTTTCGCAACTTGCTTTACCGCAGTCTGACAGGAGACTACGTGGCCCATGTCTTGCAAGGCTTCTGGTTGTTCCCAATTGTCCAGGCTAATGATTATTATACTAATGCGGTGCACAGCTACAGTTCATTGTACATACTAAACAGTTGGCGGAAAAGGTATCCATTCTCATTCATCAAATCATTGTTTTGATGCTGCGAAATAATAACCGGTATTTTCTTCTAAACTTACCTACCCTCATCCTGTTTATGTTACGTGAGAAACTCTGCATCGCATACCAGCATTCATGGAAATACCACATCATAAACGGGGCCCTTTGCAGAGAGCAGAATGTCACTGTGATGCCATAGATATATCATATTTGTGAATTTCAATCGAGCCATATAAATGCCTGTTAACATTCTATCGACGTTCCGTCCGCTAGCTGAAGTGAAGTTGCCCAAATAGCAATTTTTTCTACTTTATCTACTGCCTCTTCAGTTATGGTGAGACTAGAAGCTGAACCAACCCAGTCCTGTAAAAGGAATGATCAGGATTACACTAATAGTATAATCCACGATGAGAGCTTGCAACTGGTCTGAATCTTCAGTAAGATATCATCTGCGGCCTCTAGACAGACAGCTTTCTACTGGGAGCATACCAGTACAGTTATCTATACGCGAGGTTGGGTTTGTTTCCCAAATAAATCCATAAAACAGACAAAAGAGGAGAGAGCAGCTCTGACAAACACCGCTTTCTGTGGTAAGCACGATTACGCCATTCAAGGTAAAGTAGTATAAGAATATAGATAAGTTTTCTGAATATATAGCAGATTTAAAACAAATGGAGGTAAAGGTTATGGGTTAGCTGAACTTACTTCCATAATTTGACGAAGAGTGAAACGCCTGACGCAACCTCGATCTGGTCTAAATCCAACCTGATTCTCAAGCGTGAAACGATCACATACAGCGTATAACCAACGGCGTCTAATCCCCATGAGACGTTTTTTGAGGGGCTGATTAGAATGATCCTTATGTGTTTTTCACACGATTCCTTTTTTCTTTCGCTAATTTCCTAAAATTAAACCATCTCCGACATTAGAAATAACCTTGTCGGAACGAAAACCAGCTCCATTTGTACCTAGATATAGGTAACTAATGCAGTTCACGCGATTGCAGCCGGAAGGAAATTGTGGATAACTATGTAGGATTCACAAGGATTTCACGGTTTTAGGAATGAAAATTAGCAAATAATGGAGTCCAAACCATATCCATGGGATACTGACCATGAGTAGTCGGAACGTGTCAACACAAAGCGCAGGAGTGCCAGTTGTATGATAAACTGGGCAGCGCATTACGTCACAAACCGTTCGACAATGGGAGATCAATGAAAATCAAGTACCGCATTCGTGCAAACAGACTCAATGTGAGGAAACGCGATGGATCAAAGTACGATAACAGTTCAACGAGAGGAGCAATAGGAGGTGATTACGGCTAGTCAGATTTACACACTTTCTATAATTGTGAACCGCACAGCGCGACGCAAAGCATACAAATCCCCGTGTGAAGCAACCAATAAGAGGCGGGGAGGGGACGAGATAGCGTGAGTGGAGTGAAATCAGTGTGAGAGTAAAACAATCACGGTCCAGATGTAACGCATTGCAGCCGACGAGAATTCCGTCTTGATCAAACGTGGACTCGCTGATATTCACGTAACACAGACTTGTAACGGGTTCTGTTGATGTGTTGTGAAACCTCAACACTGACCAATAGGAGAACTGTGCAGTTTAACTTGGCGCCTAGCGAGCCTCACCCAACACAGTCATTTTGATTATTTAGTTACCCTACAGAACATATCGTTTTGGTATCCCTTTCAGTCAACTCTCAAGTTGGGGTGCCTGATGGATAAGTCATTTGAGATCGAAAGGTATGGAATTGAGTCGCTGCATTTTATTTCCGTGTATATTAAATGATGTTTTACAGTCGTCGCTGGAAGGCTCATCAGGACGCCGTTGGAAAGTTACCCTCGTCGCCTCCAAATGTCAATACTGAAAACTATGCGTGAACAGTCCCTAACATAAGAAGCTGAATGTATTTTTGGTCACATGCCATTTCAGTAATTGCTTATCGACCCATTTACACAAGGTCTACTTGCACGCTAACAGCCGACCTCTTTTTCGAATAACCGTTACAAACCCGTTTACGGGATCAGAATCAGTAACAGTCTGTCTGTAAACATGGAAGCGAGACTGGATCGAATGAAAGCACATAAACTGGCACAGAAAAACGAATCGGGTGGAGTCTTGGTTCTAAGTTTCCACCGATAACTGTGCAATGGTAGGCGGGATTCATCACTGCAACAAAAACAAAAACCTTTGAATACTCAAAGAGGTGACCGAAAGTTGTTTTCTTTTATTTCGCCGACATCAGTGAGTGGATCAATGACGGAATACACCTTGATTTTGTGGCATGTTGGACAGAACCAAGACAATCGAGAACTAAAACACATTTGACACCCATATGATATTTTTTGTTCTTCCTCATAGATTCATAAAGCACAGCCAAATTGTGTTGATGTACCTCGAAGTGTGATTTCCGGGCTATTTCTAAATGCCGGAATGTCATAAGCATCTCGACCTGGCAGAAACGTGTCCACATTTTTACAACGCCAAGAGACTGTTCAGGTATGCGCGATGAAATACGGAGCTGGAAATGGAAAACAATACCGAGGTGTAAACCGTAAGCTGTTGTTTATGTCGGGCAGCCAACAAGATCTGTGGCATCCAACCAATAAAGAGTTAATAGATTTTCAAATCGGATCAACATTAACTAATGTGGGAAAACAATTAGTCAAAATTTACTCAACAAAAATGAAAAATATCTGCATATCAATTTACGGTTCAGAAATGTGAACAGCCGAAAGGGAAGATCAAGGATCTCCTCACAGGTAGTCGTTAATATGGTGCGCGAAACGAGAGTGGCACACAAACTGGTGGGTTGGGCGCACTTTAGAGATGCGGATTGGAAGGAGAGCAATGCACCAGGTGTGTGTCTAATGATCGTTGGTTGAATGGTGAGCACATAACGGGGCAGTGCTTGGGGTGAGAGGGGGGGGGGAAGAGTAGTTATCGAGTCAATAAGCGGCCGTGTAGACATTGCACCGAGTCACGCCGCATATAAGCGGTACATTTCGGCGAAACTCCAATACTAGTCCTTCATCCTTTCATATCGGTTGGTCCCTCTCAGCCGTGACCGCACATACCAGAAATCCCCATCTGACCAGGTTTGCGTATTGATTAGATAATTCACCGCGATTTTTGCAACTTGAAATCCCTTAAATTGACACGAGACTGTCTGGTCATTGACTTGTAATGTTTTTGTTATCCTGTTCAACCGTGTGTTGACGGCATTCATCGTGTGCTCAGTTGACGTTCATCGGGTTGTAGCTGGTTCACGGGACCGATCTATCTTGTGTTACTATGACCGGCATTGGAAAATAAGTTATGAACCCTGTGTTGTTCAAGCACTTACAAAAAGATTCTCCGTGGAGTGCCGACTCCAATATCCGCCAGCCTTATCTGACGACATCACAATTGAATTCCTCCTGTTTTGGCAAACACCATCAGTGGACCCATTGATCCTGTTGATACCCCGGTACGAATATGCACCGGGGTATGTTAGACCCCTTGCCCTGAAAAATCACACGCACCATTGAAACCAATATTTCAATATTTCGTGAAGCAAGATCAAGAAATTGGAGTGCCGGACAATTTTCGCGCGAATTCCGGTGTTCAGCTAAACTTATTTGGTAATAAAATTGTTCGAAGCCAGTGCATAACGCTCACTCGTCACCGACATACTTGCCTTACAATTTGTGGTGGAAGAATATTTTAATAAGAATATCTGGTTTCAGGCGTAAGGATTATCGAACTCGTAGGCCATACAAAAATAATGCATTGAACAAAATTACTGTAATTGTTGAACTCGGAATTTCATATAAAACAGTGTAACTATCATAGAATGCGTTAATTTCGGACATCCCTCGTTACTTTAATTCAATTGCAGTTGCTGTGAAAGAGATATCTCAATCCGTCCCGGATATATGATCAAATTGGTCATGCTGATGGGTCGGTAGTTGAACGGTGGAATTTCTGGGGATCCTTCAGTGGCGTCACACAAACTGCATGTGAATCTGGCGAAAGATGCTACGGATATTATTCGAGCATGATTGATTGGTGTCTTACAGGAGTATCTTGAGATGTAGTTGCAATGAGTTTGGTGCCTGTTTTCCCGCTAAGATTAACTAGAACGGATTGTTTGCCGACCGCCACGAGTGATTCGAATATCCAGTGATCTTCGACTGTGAACAGCATGGACATTCTGAACATACGGCTGTACACGATTTAACAGCCAGAGTACCACAAACAAACAAAGCGGGTGATGAGATATACTCTGGTTAACATAGAGATTACAATTTTCAGCAATTGCCGAGAATTTTCTAATCAGGTTGTAATACTGGTGAGAGTGGAGGTTGGTTGTGCGTGATTAGCAGTGACAGAAGGATGCAAAACGATGAAACAATCGCACCGAATACATATGGTTTATATCAATATTATTCACCAATTATACCATTAAATTAGTCATTCAAATGTTTCAATCAACTGTAAAGTGTGCACATGCCCGGAGCTGGGAGAACACTTTCAGAAACGGAGCTTGTTTTGTCTCACTCAGTACTACTGCGGTTCGGAAAAGTCACAGGGCAAAACATCAGAAAAAACTTGATGCGATTGGAAGCAGTTCACAGGACAACTAGATTCCGTGATTACTGATGATTGCCAAATGACTTGATAAGATAAAACTCTTACAGATAACTTTGTTTGGCATTTAAGCTTTCCCTTGAAGAGACTGAACGACTACCTCCCGACTGGTTAGTATATGGCCGGCCTGCGATTATCCACATTTATCAAACATCCCGGCCGTGAGTGATACTGAATTCCTATATCACACGCCGAAAATATTCCATACCAGTGCTTGGTACCGTACAATGACGTTCACACTTTATAGCAAACATGATCAGACCTGTCGAACTGTTTTCTCATACAGCCCCACCCCCGGGGAATCTTGTTGGACATAGCTACTTGAGAGGACCTGACTGATGGGTGAATCAAGTTACACAGTCGCACTTCGGATAATTTAGTATGTACGGGCATGCACTGTTCTAACGTGGAATAATTTCGCTTGACCGACCCATCATAAAATCATGTTCAGAGTGCCTTTGCTCAGCTGATTGCTTCAGTGATTATGAGGTTTCGACTGCGACATACGTTAGTTAATATCCACACTAAACTACTTGAATAAACAACAAGTACTGTGGTTATGAAATCAAATATTATCTAAAGCCTAGGAGTCAAGCACATTCAAACTCGCATTTCTCGATATTTCAAATAATGAGTAAACTCGAGGAATCGCAATATTGAAGCTTGGTGAGACGTGAGTAGCAAAGGCTTTGAAACACAGACTTTTGCAAGCAGCCGTGCCCACATTTCACAGAAAAATACAATCGCTACACGTCATATCAATACACACGTAACACCAAAATGTATGCGGAAGAAAGAGAAAAAACCTTTGTTGTATGGCAATTTGCTCTTGTGTGTCGTAAAAGCCGAATTTTCTTATTGCCATATGAAACGGTAACAAGAGTGCTGATAACGAAGTGACAAAGCAGAAGAGGTTTGATCACCAGGGTAGGGCTAACATGACATTTCATTTACCCTGTCAGTTCCGGATCGTTGATTGCTAGTGTCTGATATGCTTCAGCATTCTAAAGTTTTTTGATCTTGAAGTTGACCCACCATGTTTGGGTATCAGTAACAATTTACCTTTGCTTCTATGGATATTGCTTATATCATCAAATGGATCGTCTTCCCAAACATTCATGGTGTAACAGATATAACTTTTTTCTAGATTGGTTTGTTATAACCCAATTACATGCGCCCAGTTATTCGGCGACTGAGTATATGTGTTTGGCCTGTATATTAGAAAGACTGGAATTGGTCAGTGCTGTTACACTTGATGAAAGGGGGGTGGGACAATCGTTCCCTCGGTGATATCATTGTTATACAGTTTTCACTACTGAGATTTCCGAAACAATTTGTTTATGATAATTTGTTGAATCGATCACCAACTGTCCAGAAATGGTCTTTCGGTAGCAATGTTCTACTAAAAGGTAAAAAACACATTGTCCGTGAATAATCGATTACCTTATAAATGTACAGCGAATTTCTTCGTGTATAAAGCAAATGAAGTGTGAACTGAAAAACAAGAAAGCATTGGACAGCCTGATGTGGTCACATCAGCAGTGTGAATCCATCGACAAAACTGAGGATCGAGAACCGGCAATATCACGGATAGAACTCAAGTATAATATCTAATCAACCATCGAGCAGTCGGTTAGACAGTCCTTTTCCATTTTGCTTACCCACGATCTAATATAGCCCATATTTGCAAACCTAATGTGATTGTCATATCGGCAATAGTCTCGGAGTGGTGGATCGGTTCGATATCAAGGGTTCAATCCCCCAGGTGGTTAGATGAACTACCTTTTCTGATGGAACCGAATCAGGTCAAAGCACACGTACAGTTGTTTTTAACTTTGTAGTTTATCTTTAATTTGCTATATACACGATGAAATCCATTGCATGATTGAATCACGTCTTACATTACTCTCAAGGCAAAATTCGGTGCTATCAGCAATCATCGCCAAAAAATAGCAAGTGTTTAAGCTGTTGATTAGAAATATTCACATGGATACTCTATTGCTCTAGTGCACTCGACCCGACTAGTGACCTTATTATCCATTGGTCGCTTTTAAAATTGTTGGTTTTCACGATACAGGTGGGATAATCAACTACCACAATTATCCTTAAAAAATAGACTGACAGCTCAGTCATGAAATCTTCGATGAGGCCTCGGGATTGACCCTTGTAGAGACATCTTTTCTATTGCATTGTACTGTATTGTATTCAAACTTAGGCGAGTTATATACAAGCTTTCACTAACAAAATTGGTAATCTATTCATAGACGCAAAGCAGCCATAAAAATGAAACAAATTGTCATACGCAAATTGATTGATAAAAAATCTGAGTCTTTTCAAAAACTCCCATTAATCGAATAACCGAAAGAGGTGCCATTACTCGAGCCTTTCGACGAATTGCAGTTACATTGGTTGTAAGGTTAACAGGCCATAGCAAAAGATTATTAAAGTTTAGTTTTAAAAATGACTCACAAGCATCGTTTTTTTTTCAATACCCTGCTGCCCCTTCTTGATTTTTCAGCTTTTGAGTCCGTGGATGTTACATGGAGTCCCTCAGGTTGACTGGCAAACGGCAATAGGCAATTGGAAAGTTGATCAATCTTTCAAGAATGGTTCAACGATTCTATTGTTTTTCTCCTTTTACAGCATGAGTCTTTGAGTAAAAGGCTCGCTTGCAAATAAGTGATCTTCTTCGCAGAATTTGGTGAATGCTATAGGGTTTTAGCATATTCTAGTTTGTTTAATATATACATTCCTTCATTTACCCGTTTGCACATACTGAACTAGAGTGAATTCATACCAGATGAATATTCAGTATTTTCAATGAACTCTAATGAATAACATATTTTTCATGAAAAGACATGGTGCAGAAGCATCAAAAAGTGAATCTAACAAGTGGTACGAGCTCAAAAGCCTGGGGTTTTGTCTTGAAAACGCATCCCGTATGCTGGCTTGGGGACTGAAGTGAATAAATCTCTAAAACAAACCTCATCAATAAAACTGATGATCTGTGGTAACTTTCGATTTGTTC
>UZAN01052270.1:0-10303 GCA_900618425.1 Echinostoma caproni
CCCGGACTGACAAGAGCATTCTGGAGTGTGGGCAAAATGGAGAGACTACCAGTGTGAAAGAAACAGTCACACAGAGGTTTTCATCATTCTCGAATGGTCAATCAAAGTGGATTTTATTCATCCGAAATGTGTTCGGCTCAATCATTTCTTTAGGCAGGAAAGAGAAGAGTTAAAACCGGTGATTTGTCATCCTCGATTAGAGTTACAACAGCGAAGTATTATACCAAGAGAGGTGGAGATGAAACTTTTGTCGCAAAGGTCCTTTAGAAGTAACAGATTCCGGCAATCTAAGGGAGCCTTTACATGACTCTCATATGACGAAGGCACATGCCAGGGAAGGTAGAGGACGTTCATGACTAGTCTGGAGATAGGCGTGTCGAATTAAGCGCCCATAAAAAACAAAAAGCGTGCACCTATATAGAGAGAAACTTTTCTGGTGATCAATGAAGCCACCGCAGTCGGAACCAAGAAAAGGTGACAAGTAGCCAATAGTCAGGGCTGACATAATGAAATGTCTAGGTGAAAAGTTTTGTATAAGGATGTGGAAAGTGGTATTTTTTATCCATCAAAACCGGATGAAATGTACAAATGCTGGAAAATCGGTGTGAACCATTTGGAACGAACATTACCAGTTGAGTAAAAATGGTAGTACCCAATATCTTGAAAATGTGCACGACAGGATAACATCAACTAAATCTATTTGAAAGGAGTAAGAAGTCAAACACAAGAGATGCAGTGGATCAGTTTTCAGTTTCAGTGCACAAGCATTAACCATGCACTTTCGTGCGTCGGTTTTCGTTACTGTCTTTTCGTTGCCAATTTGGATGAACAGTAGGATAAAGACAAGAAGGCTGAAAGCAGAGTCGAATAGAAAATGGAGAAGTTCAGTGGACCAATGTTGCAAAGAAATGGAGATGCACGAACGCTACTGTTCACGGCACCCAGCCATATCACTTAGTGTTTCTAACCATCGGTTACGATCATCCCGAAGTCCTCAATCAGGGAGCCTAACGGGACCTACAAGATGCACTGGACTGCTATTTGAACTTAACAATCAGTCGGATGTTTAATAAACTTTAACTACGACTGTCACTTGATTGAAGAAATAACTTGTTCTAATCACGAGCAATTTTTTATATCCCCCTCTCTCTTATTGCTTTTAGTGTCTACTGCACTGACTTGAAATTATTGGGACATTCGGTTAAACGGTTGTCTATACGCAAACCTACGACGAATGTGGTGCCAATTTCTAAAAGATTGGGATTTTTGCGATGTCAACCATTTCGTACGAAGCTCATACTAATGTAGTTCGTCACACAGATCAGTTGACGGATGATTGCATCAGACCCATGCGATGCTGCCAACTTGTTTTCAGGTCGGGTTACTAAGCAATGTTTTATTATTTTCTTGGGATTGACTGACTGTCTTTAGAGACAGAGAGGAAATTACTGGTACAGATCTCAGCCAGCCCGGAAATTCACACTAAATCAAGAATAACGGAGAGGTGAAGCAACTGAATCATTCGGAATGCATGCGCACAAGATAGGAATAATGTGAACGAAAAAAGTGAGAAGCTAGCAAAGAGAGAGCGAGAGAAACAACTTGGGAAACGGATGCGAGAAACAGAATCAACTAAAAGAGTGAACGGTGTACGATCACCCACAGCCGGTTGCTGGTGAATTGGAATGAGAACACATAACGGACGCACCATAGAAACAACGGAATAGAATGTACAGGAATAGAAGAATGTCACAGTCAAAGTTCACGGCATCCTGTAAGAGAGAATAACGACCTGAACTGTGAGATAAAGAAGTACATGACCTCTCACCATATGTTAATGAAATGGAACGATACCTTCGAGATGATTGTGTTTAAACAGGAATGTGCACTGATGATAAAACTAATTTGGGGTATGTTGCAGAAAATTAATCAACCAAAAAAATAGTCAAGAAATTCAGCAAGTAAACAAACCAAGTACCGTTGTTCGTGAAAAGCGGAAGCCTCTTAACTGAATGGATCGTTAAAATGGGGGCTAATCAGAATGACAATAAGGATTTTTAACAATGTACAACAAAGAACGTGTATAACAGTCATTTATTGGCAGATTCGAGTCGAACGGTTAATGAAGTCGTTACACTGGTCAGCTAAACAAAATTCATGGGCAGGACTGGAAGTCACTGCATTTTAACAGATCTTCAAATAAAGTTTTTTTTATCATGCACACGATTGGACGAGAAAAATTCGCAACACTGTGAAAGGTGGCCTCACGTGCGTGGCCAAGGATAAAACAACAACAATCATCATCCACACTGTTTCGTAAACGTTTAAAGTGCCGTATAACACGTATCTGCACAACTCGGAACAATCCATGGTTAGGACAGATTTTGCATACGTCAAGCGATCGCAGGCTGAACTACTGCGGGTTTCAATGAGTGAAGGTCAGTCAATAGGTCAGGTGGCGATGAAGTGAAAACCAAAAAGATTAGATAGCTCGCATTGCATACTTTGGTGTGAGGGAATTGTTTCGGTGCGTAAAATAGAAGGATACAACAGACACCGGCAAATGTGAACAAATCCGAACAACTGGAACCAAGATACTGCGTCTGAAAACCGGTCAAAACTCTGAGGATAAGCTATCTATACTCTCTCCTCTTCCTCGGACGATTGATTGAATGAATTGAAAAACATGATAAGAGGTCAAATGATACATTGTTTTCACTACTGTCCTTAATGAACGGTATGAAAAGGACAACGGATCGAGCATCGGCAGCCCGAGAGAACAGAAAAATTAAACAAAACGATCGTGGCCTGCGAAACCAAAGAGAGTATTAAAGCATTGAACCCGTGAGGTGATATTCCGATTGGTTGAAAGAAGCCAACAAAGAAGGAGAGGTTCCAGTTTACTGCGAACTAAACCAAAAAAGCAAACGTGCACGTGTTGTAAATACGCGAGTGGAAATCAACAGTAAATAAGCGACTATTTGATCGACATTTCTCTCCGACAACGTGGGACCAGTGGTAGTGATAAATCTCGTGGTCACTTTAGGCGCAAAATTGCATAGTTAACTGTTTAGACCGTACAAGATTCTTGCAAAATCTTAAACTTTGTCCACTACGTCAAAATAGAGAGAGAGAGATAAAAAACGATTGGCAGTAACTGGATATCACAACATCTATTGGTTCGAACGGGAACACTGAATACGGCAAAAAGAGAAGCACGCCCATTCACCCCCCACCCCCGCCCTGTTCAGTTTTGTTCGAGCTGCGAGAGCCAGAGAAGCATACCTTGAACCAACTGTGAACTAGTGTCTCGTCCAAATCAAGCACCAGACACTTTTTGTTTACACAATCCGCCGGTACCTCGCCCAACAGATCCATGCCCGGAGTCATCTGTACAAGATTACGGATGAAAAGGGACGGGTGAAGAGAAATGGGCAAAAAAGGAAAGGTAATAAATAGGGGAAAATGTAGCATTTTAATAAGCAACATATCGTATTTGATGGATTTGGCACGTGACCGTATGGTCAAAGACTGTGTAATGAACGGTAATGTAAACAAACGATATAAGTGCAGGAACTCAATGATTGATTTGAGTTTGTTTAAACAACAACTATCTTAACGATATTCTTTCGAATACCGTCGATACTTTAGTCATTATGTATTGTTGGATATTGAGAAAAACGCTTGCAATATAGTTTCACGCAAATACTGTGGCACGATAAAAATCAGAAAACAAACAGTGAAGTGAAGTTCTGATTCACAAAAAACCATAGGCCGAATCACTGAAAATTCCAGTATCGGGTGACCCTAGTTGGACGACGCACCGGCGAATTACTACTGTGGTAATGATACATGACACCAAAGATTAGTGGTCAATCCCAATAACTGTCCAGGCGCAAGATACGCGCACAGGATGCAATACATTCATTCCAATTTGACAAATGGAAAACAACTCGTTCTTACTAAGATGGGACGGTAGTAAGGATGAAGTCGCAAGATAATCATAACAGCAGTACCCGGGGGTCATGAATTTGAAACCCGCTACCGCCATTCATTTTTCCAAAGATCTGTTTTTCCTCAAACAGTCTTGATTGACCCCAGCCCCGTTATGGTACTATTATGTAGTCAATAAATCAATGACAATTAAAAACACGATTGGTACATTATCTCATGAGAACTGATAATCAGCGACTATAAGGTATAAATGAGATTGTTTAAACGTGAACTGGACGTGCAGTAAAGAAGAGTAGAAAATAAAACCCGAACCTACTGATTACGTACGCTTGTAGTGTTAAAATTCAGTCTAATGCCCATTTTCCTTGCAAATTGTAGAAAAATGCATCTTGTATCCATGTTCGATTATAGCATCACAGGAGTTCGAAATGCCCATAAAAAACCGGCACCTGGAGCCCTGTGAAATTGAACACAAATCCCCAATAATGCTAAACCGGGGCGAAGCAGAGCTGCGGGTTTCGAGCAAATCGACCTGGTTAGCACAAACGAGGACTTTTAGCAATCAACCAGCACCACCATTTTACGAGGGGTTTGGTGGAAAACAGTCAAACCCAAGCTAAAAAAAACGCTTGCAGTGCGAAAAAAATCATTGCCAAGTTTCAGTCGAATGCTATAGCAAACAGTAAACAAACTGATTCAATGAATCTGAAAAACAATATACGGGAAATACACTAAATACAACATCAGCGGATATCCTAATTCGATTGTGCACCAATCCTCGATGCGCTACATTTTGTGAACGGTATAATGCCAGGATGGTGAATAATAATTCACGTCTCTACTTCATCTTTCTCAGTCAGCAATCACCACACCGACAGTGAATGGGATTGTTTTCAAAACATGTTAGTCACGGCTGTCTCTTCAACTATATATATATATATATATATATATAACCAGCCCACTGTATCTAGATGATAAGAGCACGGCGTTTCGAAACAGGAGGCAAAAGGTTCGAGACGAGCTAATAAAAGTATTGTGTTCCAATGCGCAGTTTCCGCACGCACACACACCGTTATGACATTCATCATCGTTTCGATCGTCGAATGTTGTGCCGAATCGAATAGTCAAAACGTCACGAACAATTCAGATCAGTGGTTCATGGCACGGCATGCGCATATGAGAAGGAGATAGAGATGCTAAATGAAGTGATAAGATTCACGATCGATCTGCCACACCCCATGAGACTGACTCATTTCGATGAAACAGAGCACCTTTTGAGGAAATAGTGCGACGTCAGTTTTAATTGGATGGGAATTGATGCTACTGACGAAGAAAAAAATTAGAAAGGGACCAAAACAACCCGTAAAAGGTTATCACATTATTTTGAGCATGGCGGCTATGGTTTATTAGCTGTTGGTACTGTTTTTACTAGATTGATATCATGAGTGAAAGGATACCATTAAGAAGGGATCGTGTATTATGGTGTGATGGTTTGTGAGCCTCAAAATCAAAGGCTTACTACGGAAATTACTTACGAGCTCAAGCTTCTCTCGTCCCCATAGGATAATACACAACTGAATCGTTTCTCGGTCGAAAGTTATGTCACATATCGTTCCGAGCAGGAGGTAACAGACAGAGTTGTCTTCAATTAATTTGCGGTTTTAGTTATGTAGGAATGTGAGTTGTGCCGGGGTCTCATCAAGTCTCCGTTAGAAAGCTTTAATAGTTGGTGCACGGTCTGACTGCAAAAAATTGACTACTGCATTCTAGTTGACACTATGGAATCAGTAACTTGAAACGATGTTGGGCAACAACGACAACAGTGGACATGGATGGTTTGGGTTCCGCAATATATTGTATACCAAAATTAAGTCTCTTCAAATTCGGCGGTCCCGAGTAGAGTCCCAAGGATCGTAATCTCTCCCTGCAGGCGAGGCATGCAATCTCTTGACCAACATGGTGGTGATCATTTGTGAACGTTTCGGCATTTTACGATCACGTTGTAGCCATGAACTCCAGGCTTGGATGGCGTATTCTGTATACGGTCAATGTAAAGTGGTAGAAAAAGTGGGAACAGCACTGATTTAAACCGACCAAAGAAGCGTATCAGCAAGCCTAGATACTTCACAGCTGTGGAAGATACACTGACGCAATTGATTGAGCAGCTTAATAATGATACCGAGGTCTTTCTCACTTGAGATATGCGGCAACTGTTGATCTCCGAGGGAATACAGCAATCTACTCCTACGGTGTAAGGATAGGACTTTGTTTCTAGAAACATTGAATTGCATTTCGTTCTCCGTAGATCACTGATAAGCTGTTAGGTGTTTCTTTAAGTTATAGCGAGCCCTCGGTTCCGGTACTGCATTCCACATTGTGACGTATTTTTCGGGGGCCTAGCACATTCGGTAGATCATTTATGAATGCAATGAAAAATCGGGGACCAAGTACAGACCCTTGAGGAACTCCGTGGGTAACGTCGATAGAACCGGACAGGGAATCAGAAATACCAACTGATAGGGTCCGTTGTCGGAGAAATACTTTAATCCAATCAAGCATGAAACCTCGAATGCCGTAATTGTGGTGGTGCTGTCGTAAGAAAATTTGGTGATTTACCCAATAAAATGCTTTCAAGAAGTCTAGACAAATCAAATCCATCGCATTCTCTTCGTCGACTGTGCTGGTCAACTCACCTCGAGCAAGAACCAAGTTGGTGGAGTAGGATCGCTCTTACGTGAACCCTTGTTGAGTTATCGAAAGAACGTTGTATCCTTCCAAGTGTTCCATCAGGGAATCTGCAACAGTTGACTCCTTGAGGTTCGATAACACAGAAAGGAGGGTTACAAGTCGGTCACTACGACGACCCCTTTTGAATATAGGTGAAATAACTGCTTGCTTCCACGATTGCGGGAGTGTTATTTGGTTAAACATTTGCTGAAAGAGTCAAGTCAAGTCAGTGGTAGCTTCTCGCACTTGCACGGGCGAATTTTCAGCTGACGTGCGCGATGTTTTTTTGTCTGCCGCCTGATGTTTTATCAATCCACCTAAACTTATTTCCCACTTTGTTTGCGTAATTCACAATTTGCGTGACAGCGCCTGAAAATTTTCATAAACTTGCTCATGTGAGATAGGATTGATGTTCTTGAAATTGTTTAAGATGGGATTAATGATAAATAAATCCACTAAAAGTGGTTAAAGCTGTTAGCACATTCGTTAAGATCTGAAATTTGCATTCCGATAAGCCAGCCAACCAGAAGGCAAACAGTTTTGCCATCTGAGACTCAATACCATGTCTATCCCTATCGGAGCTTTGTGTGGTTCTTCAGTGCCAGGAGTTGGGCTGTCGGTCTTCGCTAGTGAACGGTAGATCTGCAGAATTCTGGAGTTGATCCTCTCTATCGTACATCATACTAAAGGGTGTAATAACAGAAAATGCCCAAGTCCTTCCGTATTCATCTTAAATTACACAACTGAAAAGAACGTCGGTCTGTAAACTGCATCAATCAGTACGCCTCTAACGTTGAATAATCAGCTTTGTGCGATATCAAACGTTCATAGTTGAAATAGTGTGGTATATACCTAGTCCGTGAGTGCTGCCGGAGTGGGACGGTAGTACCCCTATTATATCAATAGGGAGATGAGTCAAAGAAGGGTCGGGTAGGTTTAGCCAACAAACTATGTAGTCCTGAAATTGATATTTCGCAGAAAAAGGACGCAAAAAGTCGTTTTGTCATTTATCAATATGTGAAATTTGATGACTGTACCTGGAATAGTGTCTGGTACGACAGTGTCGTCATTAGACGGCACTTTCAAACAGGTTCTGGCTAGTCTTACATGCAGTCAACTGAGAACCGCGTGAAACACATGATGATGATGATGACTGGCCAATGTTACATACAGTCAGCAAAACAGGTGTCACATTGTGAAAATTTTAAAGTCAAATATAAGTAATGTTTCCCCAAAGATCGCACGATGGAAGGATGTATTCGCGCTGGTGAACGGTTGCTCTGTGATGGGATCAATCCTTCAAAATAAAGTTTCTGTTTACTGAAATGTGCACGTGTGGGTGTGATCACCACGGCACATAAACAGCGTTTAAATATATAGATACACATACACATACACGGTAATTCATGTGATAGATGGGTGCGAGACCGACACAACAAACTCTGGCATTGTGTAAACACGCGTACGTGTAATATAGAATTTGGTCGAAACAATGCATGCTCGTTAGGCAGTCTACCAAATCACAAAGAGGATGAATCCTACGAGATGTGAGACAGATGATATTCACGAGGATGACCTTGACAAGACCAGCAATTTTGCGGAGCTGATAACACAGACTCGCGTTGGTGCACCTGCCCCACTAGGGAAATACTCTAGTTTAAATCCTCGAACATGGAGTAGGAACAAATCGTAAATTGACATTCTCTAGGATTTTAGCGAAGAACGATATTCTGCGCAAATGGGACAGCTTCGCAGCAGCTCCGGTTGGAGCGGTGAGAGAGAGAAAAAACTGAAAAATTTGGGCTTCGCAGGTGTAAAGAGTAATTGTGGCATCGGAGAACGACGAAAATATGTACAAGGAACTGGACCGAATGAGAAATTAGGGTTGTTGAAGTTTCAGTCCAAGGTTGTACAAACATTAACCATCCACTTTCGTGAACCGGTTTTGGATGCCCGTTTAGATAAAGGGGTAGGAGAGAGATAGGAAAATTGAAAGTAGAGTCGAAAGGAAATGGAGAATTTCAGTGGAATAAGGTTGCACGAGTGCCACTGCTCACGATACAACCATATCACTCGGCGTCTATAAAAACCGATTACAATCATCCCGAGATCCCCATCCAGGGAGCATAACCGGACCTATATGACCGAGTCTCCTGGTTGAAGATTTCAGACCGTCAAGGTAGGTCTTATGTTGACTGTCCTGGGCTTTTTTCGACCCACTACCTGCCTTAGAAACAAGTGCAGGCTGTAGCAACCTATTTGGTGATGTGCGTAACACATGGCACATTGCACGGAGGTCGACCATTTGCTCCAGTGGGTGATCGCGACCACCTGAAACTCTACGCCTAACCTCATCCGGTTTCCCACCAGACTGGAACAATGCTGTGTAGACAGCGGTGTTCAAACACTGACAGCCTATTTTTAACCGGTTCCCTTGATGCCAAGTCTTTGCAGCGTATAGCAGAACTGGCCGAACTGCTGCAGAATATACTCAACTCTTCACAAACAGCTGGATATCGCGACGGCACCACAGATGTTTCAAGTTGGCAAATGACAACCGAGACTTCTGTATGCGAGCTGACACTTCACCAAGTGAGATATAGTTGCTCGAATAGCAAGATTTGTCTACATCCGCTACAACTTTCCCAGTTAGAGTGAGGTTGGGAGCTGGACCAACCCAGTCCTGTAACAAAATTTTACACTTTGAAGGTGCAAAAAGCATATCGAACACGGCTACACTAACACTCAAACTAGCCAGAAATGCTTTCAACTTACCTGAGTATTCAATTAGCAGTACAATGTCGTCTGCATACGACAGATCAGGCGGTTTACCACCTGGGAGCAAATCGATACCACTATCCTCGCACGAGGACAGGGCTGTTTTAAGAATGAAATCTATGATCAAATTTCAGTTTCAGTTTGAACAACCATTAACCATGCACTTTCGTGCACCGGTTTTGGTTGCCCATTGGGATGAAGAATAGGAGAACAAAGGAAAGTTGAAAGTGGATTCGAAAGGAAAATGGAGAAGTTCAGTGGACTAAGGTTGGGAAGAAATTGAGGAGATGCACAAACGCCACTGTTTACGACACCCAGCCATATCGCTCAGTGTCTCTAACCATCGGTTACGATCATCCCGAGGTCCCCAGCCGGGGAGCCTAACAGGACCTATGTGACCCAGTTTCCTGGTTAGGGTTTTCATACCCTCGTGTGAGGTCTTAACTTGACCACCCTTGGCTTTTTTCCACTCTGTATCTTCTTCGGAGAACATCGCTCGCCGTGGTAACCTACCTGGTGACATGCGTAGCACATGTCCCAGACAACTTAATCTATGGAGGTCGATCACTTGCTCCAGTGGGCGACCGTATTTACCCAAAACTCTGTCCCCTAAGCATTGCTCATCCGGCAGATTCATCCACCAGATTCGTGCAATGCTGCGTAGACAGCGGTGTTCAAACACCGACAGTCTGTCTTTATCTTGTTTTCTTAATGGCCAAGTTTCTGCATCGTATAGCAGAACTGGCCGAACTGTCGCGGCATACACTCAACCCTTCACAGACAGCCGGATGTCGCGACGGCGCCACAGATGATGTAGCGTCCACCGGGTGAGATGTAACTGCCG
>UZAN01052271.1:0-15303 GCA_900618425.1 Echinostoma caproni
GTCAATAGGATGTTTCTGTCGACAGAGTTAAACGCGTTTGTGTAGTTCAAGAAACAGACGTGAACAGTTTTGTGTTCTTGGTCTATAGTGGATAAAACAATCTATAAGACAAACAACCGCATCGACAGTAGAGCGTCGCTTACAATGAGCAAACTGATTGAATCACAAAAATCAAGATTAGAGGATATGTGCTTAATACGCTCAAAAGTCTTAACTAATACTGAGTATGAGGCAGTAGGCCGAGGCTAAGCCTTTTCTTTCTTACGTACTGGAATGATGCGCACATCACATCATGTGTTAACTATTCTTCCTTCTGACAGACATGTATTAAAGATAAATGAAACGGTTTGTGCGAGGTGGTTTGCACATGTAAGGTTACCATCAGGACCAGCGGATTTATTTCCATTGACAGCATTTAACTCCTTTGAAACGTGCTCCACTGTGACAGACACACGAAGGTGGAAATCAAGTGACTTTGTATTTGGACTCGGTAAAGCTTGCACAGCGTGTTTCACTGAAGCAAATGATTTGTTGAGCTCATTGATATGACATGAGACTGTAGTAGGTAGAGTTGAACGACCGCAGAGCAACTTTAGTTCGTTCCAAAGCTGACGGCAGGATTTGTCTCCTAATACGGTGTCAATATACATTTGATTGAGATGTGCTATCTCACTTCAGATGTGAAAGTTGACAGATTTGTCCGTCAGTTTATTTCTTGAGCGATACGCCCTTTCTTTCAGCCTTCGTAACCATTTCAGTCTATCGGAGATGAATCCGTTGGGCTGTAGATGAATCCTTTCCTGAAGGCAACACACATAACAACAGTTGAGGTAATTGCTAAGGTTCTCACAGATGACTGAAATATCAGGATCGAAGAGTTGTTTTAAGTCCGTACCACCAACTATGGATTTTAACTCGATCAAATTGGTCACATGATTTTGATGTAAACGTATCTTACGTGCATCGTTCTTCATCAGGGTTTGTTGCTTGCATTTACCATATATTGTTGGTAAAACTTTAATCAGACAGTGATCGGAATTGTCTACTGGTGCACCTTTGAAGACACGGAAAAAAGATGGTTCCTTAACGAAAAAGTAGTCCAAGGAGGCATCATTTCGAGTAGAAAAAGTAGCAATGTTCTGAAGGGACATAGGTGTGTAAAAGCTCACATTAGATCTGTTCAAATTGCCAGCAACCATGAATACAGATGTGACAGATTTCTCCAACATGATTAGATAGAATACATCCAGGAAGGTAGACAACTCACTAGGAGTACAGTTAGGAGTGATGTATAGGTTTGAAAAGATGATGGGAGAGTGACGCATGAAAAAGCGTTTGCATTCTACAGAAACTCAACCAGTGTATTGTGTGCAGTGAGCAAATATGCACTCGGTGGAGGTACACCAAGACCGGTACACATAAGTGATGACGTCTCCATCTTTAGTTTTCCTTTTTGGAGGTCTATCTGCTCGAAATAAATGGAAACCTTCGATCTGAACCAATTCGTCCTCGACGGATTCTTGTAACCAAGATTCTTGGAGAAGTAGCGCACAACGTTTAGAGTACTCACCGTAGTGAATTAGAAGACCGATGTCCGATAGCTCAGAAAGAATTGAGCAGACATTCGGTGACAAAATGATCGGAAAACCAATGCTCTTCGGGTTTCGGCACTCAAGTACAACTTTCCAGCCAGTGCGATGTTTTCTCCGTTTATCATTTGAATTTCTGGTGATCCTTCTAACCTTATTTCTCACAAAACGAGAAAAAACACGTAAGGACGGTTCGTTGATATACTCGTACGGAAATTAAACTGTGCGCGTTGTAGGTTATCATTGAGGTCACCTCACTTGATACAAAAGTATACCCAGAGGTTGTGTGATGAAAAAACTAAAGCTCCAGCGATAATAAAAAGTGACACGGCCAATTTCAAAGGCCCCGCCTGCTGTTGTTGGGTTCTGGTGAGACCACTGCATGGTTCTTTTTTCTCAGAGTTAGTGCTCGACCATGTAGATCGTAGTTTGCTAAAACTTTGATCTAAAGGATTCAGTAATTCATATCTATCCCTAGGACCTTTGTACGTCTGATACCCAACTTGGTTAGGAGAAATTCCGAAAGGCAAGCGAAGTGTATGTGGTAGTCGTGTAAAGCGTGCACTGTGATGCCGTGGATGCGCACGTCCAACGGTGTTCTCAATTTTCAGTTGCTTCTACTCGTTGAAGAATCTCAGCTAGATCCTTGGGATACGAGGCACCTCGAATGCCTGGGGCGCCGTTGCATGACATGAGCTTGTAGTTTCGGTATTATTCGTGGAGATTCGCGAGAATAGGACAAAGCATTCCCAGCACCGTTTGATGGTATCGAACTGTTCAGTAACCCAATCCGGAGCAGGGGTGGGCTGTCGGCTTCTCGTCCGGTCTTTTGTTTTAGTTTCAGATTTCACATTTCGTCGTCACTCACCGAAGAGCAAAAACCAGTTACCGGAGTCACTCCAAAAGAGTTTATATATATTACAATAAGTAGTATATGAATGACTGGTTCTGAATGAACTGTGCAAACAAATTTACCCGGTGTTCCAAACTAGGTTATTGTGACGAAGCCAATCGCATAGAATGAAAACAGTTCTGGTACAAATCAACGTATAAGGGTCTCGTATTAGGTGTTCCATTGACGCCGGTTACCAGCCATACGCACTTGTGCCTCAAGCCATAAATGTTTGTTTTCATTGGGACCCCAAACAGTTTTGAGTTTAACATCATCGTTCGGGCCCAGGTTATTCGTTGTTCACCTCGGCGCCGCTTGCAGTTGGTATCGACTTGCCCGAGCGAGAGAGAGTGGGGCAATCGTTCAACCGGCATCTGTAAGACATGTCTCAGCTATCGAAGTATCTGGAGCGAGACGACGGTACTCAGAGGGCTACTAAGATTGTCTAAGGCGAAGATTATTCGGTGGACCTCATCGTTGGTAATACGCTGTTGATGACGTATTCTGGCCATGCAAAGAAGGCAAAAGGGGTTAAGGATACCTAATCTCCGTACTTCTTCTGCGTGAAGGGGCCAGCTCTGGCAACCGTAGTGTAAGGCATTGAAAACATTATCTTTCAAGGAGAGACAGATCACGTCGACGCCCCCAAGAGACATAGGTTAGCAAAAACGACCCTGGTCTTTCGGACACGCGCTGATATTTCTCTCAGTTCTCCTGAGCGGAAACAACTCATGAGATAGGTGAAGTGAGCGGCGATTTCCAAATAGTCGCTCATGAGCGTTAGGCTAACTGTAGCCTCTTTAAAGTGTCGTAGTAAGACCTTACATGTAGGTGAAGATTCTTTAGTGGAGGCAATTCTTTCTCACGCAAATGAAAGCCACTGGCCAATTTTAAGACAACCGTGAATAGAAAAATTTTCCTGCCTCAATTTAATACCCTATAGAACACCCGGTACATGGTTATTATAGTTAGTGGGATCATGGATAACTGTAAGCCATTCTTATCATTACATGTTTCACTTATCAAACTTTAAGGATCGCACAGATGCAATCAAGTTATGAAAAGATGCTACGGGGTTGATCAATTATGCAATAAGGATAAGAACCTATGCACCGAAGGTGATGAGCGAAGGGAGAAGCTGATGGTGACCGATTGTGACTATAGGCGTTGTGGATTGTATGTAACAGTCATCTCCGGGTTACAGAGAAAAAAATCTTGTTAGTGTTAGCAGTGAATCAGTTTGGATTTATTTTACTTATCAGGTGAAATACTGGTAATTCTTCGAATGTATGCTTGTACCATTGTTAAATATATAGTCAGTCAGAGATACGTAAACAATCACATTTGATTAATAAGAATCGGTGTCATTTGAGGGAATCTTCGTCTCAATGAAATTTGCACACTAAGCTACTGAGAACTTAAACTGAAACCATCAATGCATTGTGATCAACTTATCGATGCATCTTGACATGATTCGTTTACCCTCCCGGCTGACCGAGGTTAATTACGGTGGAGTTCGTTCATTCTCGTCTAAAGCTCACTCGATCAACGACAAACGTTCCCGGATAGTGGTGAGAGAACGAACAGTCAAGTTCCACCCCACCGAAACTTGCGTCCTCACCCGGTAACCCACTCAAAAAGTACTTTTGTTTGTTTACGGAAAAATTAGGTCATTCCGGTCGAACAGGGTTTGGATAGATGTGGTCCAATCGGTGACCTTTGACTGCCGAATCACCAGTCATCTTGTGGGGTTCCCAGTAGAATACGATTGGTTGGATTCACTTGAAGCTACAACGGGTTCATTCAAAGTTACGACGGATACACCTGAAGTTGAGAGGGTGCAGTGGCAACCTTTTCACTCTTTGGACTTTAGTTGATAGATAAAATAATAATGCAAAATTTCTTCTATATTATTTGATGTAAAATTGACTGCATTCTCGAACACGACCAGCTACTGAAGTGGAATAGTTTATCATTTGCGTATAACTTTATATTCATACTCTGATTACTGATGAGTAGTAAAAAAACAGAGTGATAAGAAAAATCGGATGCCAATCACTACCTGCATATTGTATCTGGATCGCGTTTGGTCTTGACTGATTACCTTGGTCAACTTTCCCTTACATTTTGAATGTATTGACTAATCTTTGCGGAGGAAGGCCTATGCGCTTCTTATATGCGGCAGTGGTGTTTCCCCATCATACTGAGTAGGCGAAGTGAGCTATGAACGGGTACATAAACCAGCGGAAGATGCCCTGATCCGAAGACCACAAGGAAAAGGCATGCACGCCATATGCAAAGGTTAATCTAGAAATAATCACCGGTTTGATCAGATATCGAGTTGTATCAGACAAATAGAACATATGTTCTCATGCAAAGAGCCGTATCATGCCATGTGTTAAGGCGCCTTTGCCAAAATATTTTTGGTAATTCGCTGTTTTAAATAGCAAGAAGTAGTAAAATAGTAATATGTGTATTTATTCATACGGATCAAAAAGAAACTGTTCCTGGTTGGTACTGTGCCCCCGGATGCTTCCAGCGGTTTTGGTTTGCGCATACGTCTTGAACTCCAGGTACTACTCTATTTATGATAGAGCCCGTGTGATCACAAAATTGTTTGGAAAACCGAGAATAAGCTAATGTTAAACAATTGATCATACTCCATTTCCTCGTAAACCTTTCGGTTGGAGAAATTTTGACCTGAAATGACTGGTATTTTATTGATCGTGTAGTTGGTCGTTCCGTGATCCTGAAAACTGAGACAAGAACTTTATGTAATATATTCAATGATGGTTGAAATGAGATTCGCTGTGCGCCTGATGTGCTTGGTTTTTCTCCCGGGGTTGAATCAGGATTTATTTTATTAGGAGTGAATGAATACAGAAATATACCTTTATAATTTGATCTAAATTTTCAGCAAAGGCAAGTGATTATAGTGTGATATAACCCGTTCATACGGAAATGGTCTTTCGTCCGGGGGTTATGTTTCGTTTCGAGTAATGACTATTTCCTGGGAATTATTTTTTTTACAAATACGCTGTTCATGAGTAGTTTTTGTCCAACTCAGTGACTGGAAAGAAGAGACCATAAGGCAACACAATACGATCAATGTTCAGGATGAATTCGCTGCATTTTAACATAATGCATACTGTAGAATGTGCAATATTTATATAGGAATTTAGCTTGGCAAAAAATCTGCTAAATACAACAAAACAGAAAAAGTGGCTTCATTCGATTTCTAATCTCCATTTACGAATATCATTTGTGATCATATCCAGAAGGAATACATTCTAACAATTCTACCGTTTCCCGTCTTTGGTAGTCTCTTGCTGCTCCGCATAACCAGCGTCTTTCGTTTCTCAAGGAAGTGTTTACAGGCAAATCTATGGTGTTTCCATGGTCAGCCCACGAGGCCCTGTGCTACAAGAATTGTTTACCGCACATCTCGAATAAAATGCAAACGATCCGGAGCGCGCCACTCTGTACAGAAGATAAGTGGACGATATCATTATTACAACAGAAGGTTTAGAAGCAGCCACTATAATATAGGGCCCATGGTATCTCTGAATCACTCTACAAAGAACGTCAACAGATTGTCCAAATATCCGGTTCATAATGGAACCTAAAGTCAAAAATACACTAAATTTTCTTGATATTACCTTGACCAGAAGAGAAGACCGAACGACTACCCGATCCGCTTATTGAAAGGAAAACCGGACAAGTCAATACTTACACTTCGAGAATTTATTCCCCTGGAGTCTGATCGTGGTCTTGTTCTGACCTTATTTGATAGTAGATCGGCACGGAAGATGGAATTGAGCAACCAAAGCAAAACCTACAGATGTAAGCAAAAAAATAATAATTTCACTGAAAAGTTTGTTACTGAGGTCAGAAACTCTAGAAATGTGAAAAAACAGTTGCCCCAGCTCCGAAAGTACGGGTCACGTTGCGTCTTCAATTCAAAGGCGATGAAGTAAACCGTCTGTTCAACAGACGACTGAAATCGGTAATCGCTCGAACCTACCGTGCAGCCTACCACAAATCGTCTAGCGGAAAGCCAGCATGCTCACGATCCCAGAAAAATAACGCCTGCCTCTGTACGCCAACTCTAATCTCAACTACCATTTCTAATCTGCGGAGCGACCTTCATGGGTAGAGAGAACAACAATTTTGTAACCGTAACATATTGAACATATCCAAATGCAGTCCAAACTCAGGTGACGCAATCGAGGTCAAGATCGTTGCATACAATGAACAGTCGAAAAACACTTGACCTCTTCATCAGCCATTGCTTAATATCTTCCGATGACGCAACACCATGTTGACTGAAGCACGGGGTTGTATACCCGTCACAAATATCAAGAATGCTAAGGTTTCCTGAAGCGATTGTTGTCAAGTAAGAAAAGCCCCTCTAAGACAACACGAAGAACTTTTTGTCAGCATGTCCTTACCCTGGTGGTCATCCTTCCACAAATACCTATTTTATTGTTCCTGTTACATTGTATTTTAATTGATTTTTTTGCCGTGCTACGGTCCCATATAAACAATTCGTTTTTAGCAGTACGCACCTTGTTGAGGCGCAGTACAGTCTTTTAGTAAATGAAAGCCTCTTTACTTCCATTTTATTAATGAATAAACAATTGTGCAGTCAACGTTTGGGAAGGGGGTTGCAGCCACACAAATGCTGCCAGGAAAATACAGAAATAGGGGAGACAGGCGGCAGCAGAGGGTTTGAACCCAGGACTCCCGGGGGGAATTCTTTCGAACTAGCAGCTTGACCACCACCGTCCTGACCGTAATTTGTGCAGTACTGCGATATGGTCTTCTTTTAAAATTGATCTCGAGAAAGGCTTCCTTCATAATGATCCATAATGATTTGATATGTGTCATTTGAATTTCACTAGGTTTTACTTTATTTTGTGTGCTATTGATAGTTGATTTTTTCTCATTGTTGAATAACCTTTTACTGATAAAAGCTGATCTTACAGAGCGAGAGGAGGGAAAAGCGCGGAACCAATAATGATCTGACGTATTCTGTTATCCTTTGATTACCAAAAACTGAGTATGTGATTTTTTTCCAGTGATTTCTATTACCCACTTATACTCACAGGAAGAAGATGATAGGCACATATCCACTCATACCGTGCTTTGGAATACACTGCATTGTGTTTAGGGTAATTTCTACAGTTTCCGAAATTTCGGCAATCCTGCTCGCCAGGAGCCATCAAATACAGTGAGGTATGGCCAAGGTATTCACATTTAACTCAAAGTTAGTTGTGATTAGTGATGTGAGATATGAACTATGTTATTCACGCATAGCCTGATTATCTCAAGTTGTGAATTACTCTACAGAATTGATCTATATGCAAATTACGTCCATATCAATGATTCGATCGTCCGTCTTAGCTAGCATAACTCATTGTGCTGATTCCTATGGCGCTGAACAGCCAGCTGGATTCGTGCTGTTTTGACATAACATAAACCTGCAACAGAAGAACAACCGATATCAAGTCATACGGCATATTTCAGTTTGTCGGATAATAATTTACAATCCCATACATTTGGCGGTACTTCCTCTTGAATGTATTTACTGTCTGTCTAACACAAAATATTTCAAAAAGTTTACGGTGAAACACTAAAAATTGTCGTCCCATTTATTCGTAATTTTCCATTTCAACAGTACCGTCTTTTTTCCCATGTTCTGTATCCCAACCCCCCCTTCCATCGTGTTGTAATTGTTATTATTGTTGTGGCGTTGGCATCTTGCTTGTTCACAAGCCGATGTTAATATATATATGAAATGTCCAATTCTGTTTTCGAATAGAGCGAAGTTTCATATGGTACTGCTTACCCAAAAGATTTGTGATGAATCTATGGTCATAGCATAGTTTATATGTACGTGTATTGGAACGCACGATTTCAGTTTACATTTGACTCACAGTCACGTATTAGTAGTGGTGTGGGATAACTGATTTTGAACTGAATTGGCCATCCCTCAAACTTCGTCTTCACGTACAATCCTCAGTTCTTCCAGTTATACCATACACTTGGAGACACTAGACTTGAGTTTCACTCTTATTTGAGCTCATCAGTAGTGTATTTTCATAGACATTTGCGTGGACAGATATCCGCGTTCCAGTCAAAAATCGCACTTCTCATCGAAAGAAGGAAATGATACAAGCAAAGCATTTAACCTCCAAGGTTGCTGAGAAATTTAGAAGAAACGCGCTGCTGGTTTAGGAGGGTTCTATTGAGATACGGAACTGGAGAATTTCCGTAGAGGTTAATGCAAGAGGGTAATAGACGATGAACGAGCGTAGCATTTGGATAGATCGCTACATAAAAGTGGGGTCAGAGAGGATTTTCTGTGCAAATGTTTCACATACGAGCAAGTGAAGTTCACACAATACTTTAGATAGGTGATCAAAGGGTATAAAAAACACACGACTGATATCCACCGTCCCGTCCAGGTTTTACATTCCGAAAACCATCGAATGGAAAGTGTGTGCATGCACTACTGATGAGCTGTAATAAGAGTGAATCTCCAGTCCAGTGCGTTCGAGCATATCGTTGACAGGAAGAACTGAAGATTGTGCGTGATGGTGAAGTCTGAAGGATGTTTCGTTCAAACATTTGAAAGCTGCAGATCACTCCATGTCAACTCGGGGGGCAAATGTGGACTTGCTTTCACTTTTATCACGGTACTATATAATTGTTAATTTCACCCTAAAAATGTATATGAACGTGATCCAATCACGAATCGTGCACTTCAGACAATAATTGACCCAGTTCCCTTGTGCATTCATCCTCATTGGGGAATGCAATTATTCTCGAATATGTTCTGCTAACTGTGTTCACGACCGAATCACTGTATGGTTGTATTGGTCTATGTTTGAGCACCGTGTGATTTCCTGATGTCAAATGACTTTTGTGTTCATGCAGCAATAAGTGTTCGGTTCCTCGTGGGAGATTCTAGGGACGCTATATACAACATCAATTCCCCATTGCATAACAGTTTATGACCAGTGGAGCTAATTCTTTCCTTTCTCCCATTCGAATCCTTGGTTCACACCAGTCACATGATATCCAGCTATGAATAACTACATAGGACTCAGCGTATTAAAATCGAATATTCTAAATTGTTTCCACTCAATATTTACTTGAATACCTTGTGCCTTGGTGGATTTCGAAAGTATCAACTAATTTCAGTAGTGGACTACACTTCATTGTTTGTGCAAAATACCTGAGGGATATGGATTGAGTTAAATCAACAGAGCATGGTATACCATTAAGACTTTTTATTTTCCTATTTACGATGGTTTCGCAATGTCATTGCATTAGTAATCCGCTGGTTTATTGGACACCAAGTGAATTCAACCAAAAGCATTTTGCAAATCGTTATTTTCGAAAAACTGTCATGTCTTTGCAATTCAAGTTGTCTCTGTAGAATTTCAATTTCCTCGAGTGTCATTTCAAGTAGTCTGATCATAAGTTCAAGCTGTGTCAGTCAGCTCTTCGGAGTTGCCAGACTCATGCACTTTTAAAGCCACCATGCAGGATAGACTTCTCCGGTTGAAGCTTTGGAGTGACGATTGTGAGACGTGCCTTGGTCCCGCACCCCAATCCCATGACATATCTTGATTGTTTACCCTGTTAGCACACGTAGGCGTCCCTCCCTAAGTGTGATTGTGCTCGTCCTCTACCCTTTTAAAGTTATATCGGGTTATGCTATGCTGATGCTAATGGATCATATTCGTAAGTTTCACAGATTTTTTCCTCACTTTTGTTTTTCGCCTCTCCCTCTCTCTCGCTCTTCATACTCTAGGCCCTTGCATTTAGACGTGCCCTCTATAAATTGGACTACTATCACGAATTCCCCGTGGATATTCCTAATCCCCCAATTAACATATTCAGCCATACAGGTTCATCAAATTAGCAAGGTCAAATATTGTCATAAAATCTCACTATTTCACAACCTCTGCGACTGACATCCGGGTTTAACGTTCGAACACTGCGAGAAGCTGTTACGAACGGTTGAAAAATATGTATCACGTTCATCACAGTAGTTATCTTGCTGACCGGTAAGTTGCCCTAAGGTGACGTCTCATCAACAGAATGCGGATTGCTTCTGTTTTTGTTTAAGTTCATTTGTGGGCAACATCGTGGCTGTGAAAAATTTTGTATGACAGATACCATAGAAAGATTGTCAAAATTATTTTTACTCTCAAACATCTGCATCTGCACATTGAGCGTGATCTTGTTGGACGTAATGGATCACTGGATTCTTTTTAAGTTTTGCGACAGAGGCGTGGGAATGATCACCTTTGTCAACTGGATTTGGTGTGATAATACTTGATAAATATTTATTTTCCAAACCAGTAAAACTAATTATAATTTTTTTTTGATTGTGCACCCTTTTTCCCACAGAAGGTTGCGTTTTACTTAGGGTGTAAACAATTACGTTTCCCCTGATATAACTACCCCAGGTATAATATTATTTGCCAGTACTCTATCATCGCTATTCCTCATCTGCCCTGTTCGGGTTTTGAGTGCTGCACGAGGCATCTTTCATCGTTTTGGTATTTCACTCTCATCTACTCCATTTTTAGTTCACTTGGCCAATTGTACGACTGTATTTATTGTTTGACCTGATAACACGTACGTAGCTAAACCTGATTTGTTTCGTGTTCCTATGGGCGTCTCTAATAACACCGTTCAAATTTCCTCTGCCTTCAGATTTACTGCAAAACTAATCGCTCCAGATGTTTCCGGACCCGCTTACTGAATCTTGTAGAAATCGAATTGTTCCTTCAGAACTTACTCACGTTCAGGGACTTCGATTCTTCTACAAATTTTGCTAGGTTTACTAATAGCCAGGATTCATTATTTTGTGTGAACCTTGTTGTATTCAAAAAATTTGCAAGATGCTCAGAAGAAAATCATTTAATTAGACAAAATGAAAACATCGTAATTCACATACAGCAACAAAATCATGTCATCAGCCGGTACTGGCTGTACAAGTCATCATCAATCAACCAATCAGTAACAAAAAGACATTTGGTGCAGTTCTATTGGTAAATGTAATCAAGGTCCCATGTTAGGAACGTCCATGTCATGCGGGTGTATGTTTGTATGTCTGTAAGTACGCATGCGTATGTGCATCGAACATTGCTTTTGGGCATCCAGAAGGATCAATGTATACTAGGGACATCGAGCAAATGCGTTAGGCCACACAACAAAACTTACTACTGTCTAAATTCTCGCAATAACCGATTGTTTTCACTGTCAATATTCCAATTGCTCAGTTGTACAGAAGAGATGGCTTATAGGAATCCCAGGAGCAGCATTGGAAAAACATTCTCTGTTCTGACTAGACCCGAAGTCGGAATCAAACTTTGAGACCTGTAATTGTTGAAGTACGCTCAGATCACGGATTACGAATCACGGATGCCACTGGCACACTGGCACTTGCACGACGGTACCCCGCGGAACCGAGACGCAAGGAAAAGGTCACAGAGCGGTAGTTCGTTTATTGGGAGATATCAAAGGGGTTAAATCACATCTACAAAGGAAGTTTATTGATTATACAGGTAAATACCAATCGCGTGCTCGTGTTCTTGGTGTCGTACAACTTCTGTCTGAGCCGCACGGCTTCTGATTGGTCGGCATAATCGGCCCGCAGTTCGTTATCCAGAAACTATAGCGTCTAGGCATTTTTCTGGCGTCATCTGAGAAGCTTGACTCATCACAGTTGTCCAGAAACTGTAACATGTCGCCCCGTTGTTTGAGTCATCCCGTAGACTAGTTAATACAAGTTGTCGTGAGATGTAGTCTACCTTGAAGGAAATCTGTGGTCAACGAATCAGCTCCTATCCCAACGGTGAAGAACAGAATCATCACTAAGGGAGACTGGTTTTCGCACGTCAGAATGAGAATAACTTTGTGTCCGACTTCAGCTTAAGATTTGAATAACTCACTGGTATATGGTACGACGCGTTACAGTGTCTGGGCAAAAAACCACAGATATATAGTTTCGGCCAATCAGAAGCCGTGCGGTTCTAACGAAAGCTGTATGACATCAAGAGTGCCCGCTCAGTGACTCAAACAAAAAGTAGTTTTGTTTGTTTACGGAGAAGTTAATGCATTCAGACTGTACGTGGTTTTCACAGTCCTGGTACAATCGGTGAGATTTGACGGCCAGTAGAATGCGATTGGTTGAACGCATTCGAGGTTACAACAGATGCACTTGAATATGAATATATACGCAAACAACTGTCCTCGTAATGATTCTGTGATCAAGCTAGCATTTTATCGATGGATCTGACTACGGAGATTGAACCAGGCGTTAAACAAGAAGAGTCAAATTAGTGGTATCAGGTTCACCCACGGCAGTCCTACAAATTATTTTTACTCTTCTACATATTGTCACAGATATTGCTAAGTTTCGTTGCTGTGAACGTTTTTGAACAACGAGCCTGTTTCTAGTACGAGTATCGTTCAACAACAAATCACGCCTAGTTGAGAAATATTGTCGACTAAGTTGAGTGCAACGCGTGGTTGATTATTCTATTTTAGACGCATTTCAACAATTTATTCTATTGATTCACAACGTATTATATGGCAAATTTCATGTATCCAAATTAGTTACGTTAAGCCGTATTACCGTCCCAATTGGTCGTATCTGTAATTCCCTTCAGTGCTCGGCATTTTATTATCGTGGATAATCAAATCTTTATTTGGGTTGCCTTCTCTTTGCCTGCCGTTTTGAAGAATAGGATCTGATGACCCAGTATGAACTTCATCTTCCGTATGTAGTTGATTTTATATCTAAGCACAGTCCCATTCCCTTGTCAATTCTGGCTCTGATTTCCATTGCCCGTAAGTATCTATTCTTTCAAAGGGTTCCCTCTTCATCAGTTCACACTTTGATATTTTGATCCTCTGATATTGCAAACACGCATTCTCTCAGATAAACTTGAGCACTCTTGAATAGCTTTACTACAAGGTAATCAGACCAGAGAGAAATTCTAGCCCTGTGACTCATTTTTTCTGTCTGCTAGCGGTATTTAAAATGACAATCTTGAGGGTAGGGGTTATAGCAATGTTTTATCCAAACTCGAAGATGTCAGGTTGTGTTCCTGTTGTTTAGAGTTGCTAGGGATTCAAGAAAGCTGATTCATCTGTCCAACGCGGTTAGTACCACAAAGTCTTGTATTTAGGTCAGCAATAAATTATCTTATGCCAATGATGATGCCACGTAAATGCTTTCTAGATCCTAAACACGATCACTCAAAATTTCAAAATATTCAGAAATCCTCATTTTCCATTTTTAAAGCGGTGTGACAAATAGGCTTTACCAATAGTAGACCACAAATTATCAACTGACAACACTCAGTTTATGAGTCCGAGATGAATGTAGTGAGCTCTCGGCTTAGTGTTACAACTCAGTATCAGTGCATGGATGCTATTTACATACTATAACATTTCACTTGAGTTGCTCACGGTCAGACGTTCAAAACCCGATGTTTAAATTTGTCAACAAGTGCACCGAATTCTGGTACTTTAGTTTAAGTATTCCAGTCTCTCTCTCACTGGGAACAGTGAACTCGTGCAGCTTCTCATTTTAACAAAATAAAAAGTTATAAATTGGAAATTTGTAGTGTATATGGCAAGTGAAGCATGAACTGAAAAGCTGGGAAGCACTGGACAGCTGTTTCAACCTGGTTGGGTCTCATCAGCAGTGCCAATCCATCGACCCAACTGCGGATCGAGCTCGGGACCTCGTGGGCAGAAAACAAGCATGCTATGCACTCGGTCCCCGGACAGCTGATCAGAGCGTTTATCATTTTCCATTTACACGATATGGCACAACTCAACTTTGCATGCCACAGATCTCGCTCATCTCAGCACTAGTCTTCGGGTTATGACTAGATTGGAAACAATCACAACGACGAATTTCCACTTTGAAATTGAATCAAATCCTCCATTACTCACATGAAAATAAAAATTACTGCTGCTATTTTTGTGCAGAAAGATACGGTAACGTTTATTAATCATTGACCTGCAATTCAAAGTTTTCCCAAATAACAATGAATTATTTGGACAGCATGCGCAACCATAGGCAAAACTTTACACAAAACATAAAATGACTCGTGGTGTGCACATACCGTTCAACCATCATACCCGTTTAATGCAAATCCACTGACACTGGGGCCCATACATGTGGTACTAGGTAGTTTAGGCACAAATCCTCTGGTATCATGCAAACTATGTGTACAATACAACCCATACCGCTGACCGTCATACTAAGTGACGAATTTTTACCGCTAAATTCATTCTTAGATAATGAAAAGGATGATCTCTCAAAACGTGTGCTGTGTGAATAAAGAAAAGCAATCCATTTATGGAAATATCAGTCGCTAAGAAGCAGTCAGTGTATGTGGGACTGAATGTGTGCGCATTCGTTCACGTGTCACGTTATTCGCCGAGTATCACTAACCTAATGAAGTCCATACTCGAAACCAAGCTTAATTTACCACCCAAAAATGAATATTTATCAATCGTTTGTAAAGAATCACTTACAGACAGCAGCACAGAGAGCTAAAACCACGAGGATAGTCGAGCAGAGCATCTTCAGTTGGTTGCTCCTGTTGTTGTGTACAGAAAACCAGGCACCTAGCTGAACATGCAGTCAAAAATCCAGTATATATATATGATGTTCAGTTGTTCGCCGAGCTTAGCTATTGTATTGCAAACGTTTCATCACCAATCGAGGTGACATTCTCAATGCAGTAACTGGGTGAGCGCTTACGAGTGTCCTCT
>UZAN01052273.1:3224-15614 GCA_900618425.1 Echinostoma caproni
AATTCTGGACGCTCGATTGCTGATGACGTGCAGATTTCGAGGAGAATCCAAAATCAGCACGACAGAAACCTTTTGCAAGGAGACCTCGATACCTTTGGTCAATGGAGTACACTGAATTGTCTATTCCTGAGCCACGCCAAGTGCCACGTGATGCATCTGAGAAAAGAAGCTGTGGGAAGATACTTCCTCTAATCTATGCTTTTACCAGTGGTAGAGCAAGTTAACTATATCGAATCAATTCTAACCCGGAAAAGTAACTTTTCAAACAATTGTGTCCCAATGGAGAAAAGGGGGAGCTCTATTCAGCACTTCATCGCCAGATCTCTCGGCAAAATGGAGCCCAAATATCTTAGGCTAATATACAACACGTAAGTACAGCCGATCCCTCCGGTACTGATGAAAGACAAAAAGGTATTCAAAGCAGTTGAACGTAGGGCAATTCAAACAGTTGTAGGTCTTCCCAACCTAACCTAAGAAGAGAAAGTGCAACGGTTAGACCTGCTCAGTCTCCCTCACAGATGTCCACGCGGGGACCTGACACTAATGCAAGAAATTGTGAAAGTACCAGATCACCCTAACAAGAAGCTATTAACTCTTCTTCTAACCATAATTTGCGGGGTCACTCGATGGCTGGCCAACACCAACAGTGCCTGAAAAAAGCAGACGGTTACACTACTCTAACCGAACAATATCTGCATGAAATGCACTCCCGGAAGACGTTGTTGCAAACTCAGGGTTCTCTTGGAACCAGGGGAACTGAATACCCTGCCAACAAAGATAGATGAATCGCTCTCTGGTCGTTGCAGAATACCTGACGCGGTAACTATTGTAGTTTGGAGTTTAAATGCACACGCACTAACTCAATTCCGTAAGCTTGGCTCAGTCCTTAACCTCAAACTTATAGTAAAATAGCACTAGTTTGCACATACAGCAGTCCTCGGTCCTCCTCAGAGGAGGATGATCAGTTGATCGCCCACCTCAGGCAAGCAACAGGACAAACCAACAGAGTTCTGTTTTTCGGCGACCTAAACGTTCCTGAGATTGACTGGTCGATGGAAAACGCACTATCCGGCAGCTTTGGAGAGAATTTGCTTGACATAGTGGACAACTCAGCCCTGGTACAGCACATCAAGCGCCCAACAAGATTAAAACCGGGTAACCCACCTAACATCCTGAACCTGGTGTTTACCAGAGGCGTGAATGAAATGGGGAACTTAGACCTAGAAGCACCGGTAGGTAGGAGTGATCACGTGACCATCCGTTTCCGTTTTGTTTGTCGTCTACGTGCTCTCAGGCGGTGCTGCAGAGCATTAGACATTAGACGGTCTCATCTCAGCCTCATCACAGCTCCGACGGCAGGAGGAAAAGGCAGATGTTCACGAGACTTGGGACTGAATAAAACCTAACCTCATATTGCTGGCCGAATCCTTTACACCATTGCGTTCGCATGGTAGAACCAATGAGCCTTGGTGGTGGTAGAAAGCGGGAAGCCTGGACGAGGTTCACCCCCACCAACAAGGACTCGCGATACCTCCAGTACTTAAAGGAGCGCAAGTCCTGCGACCGAGCTCGGTCAGAATCAAAGAAACGCCATGAGCTCACGCTGGCGACAGAGTGCCCATGGACAAACTCCTAATCGGGCCACAGGAAGTTGAAAAACCTTTTCAAGCATTGGTCTGGAATAAACCTGCAGGCCCTGACGACGTACACTGAGCGATTTTAAAAACAATAAAGAGTATCTTACCACACCCATTAGCCGGTCTATTAACCAAGTCACACGAGACAGCCACCTTCCCAAGTGACTGAAGGCGGCCATTGTCACGCCTATCTACAAGGGGTCGACAGAGATGCCATCTCGAACCATAGGGCAGTGAGGTTGCTGGCAGTATCAAAGGTTCTGGAGACAAAATGACTAGTCATTTTATAGCGAACAATACACTGACAGAAGCTCAGCATGGTTTCATACGGAGTAGGTACTGTCTAACAAACCTGTTAGCCTACCTGGATGAAGTGACGGATAGACTTGATAGAGATGATCGTGTTGATGTGTACTACCTAGATTTTAAGAAAGCCTTCGACTCAGTGAGCCATGTCATACTCCTGCTGAAACAATCACAGTTAAGAGTGCACCCTGAACTCCGAAATTGGCTTCGGAGTTATTTGGTAGGCGGAACCTTCCAAATCAGGGTGAATGGCAAACTTTCTGAGGGAAGTCAAGCACATAATGGAGTGCCTTAAAGCTCCGTCCCTGTTCCATTTCTGTTTTGGCCTTCATCAACGACTTGGCACAGTGCGGAGAAAACTCACGTTTTTGGGCGATAATCCTGACAAAGAAAGGATGCAAAGCGATCTAAACAGGTTATACGCATGGACTAAAGAATGGAGCCTACCTCTGAACAGTAGCAAGTTCAAGTTCCTGCGCAAGGGAGAGCCGGTGGGCAATCCTCAGTACCTGGGAAATCTGCAGGCAAAGCAATCGAACTAAGCACCGAGGTGAAGGATCCTGAGATTACCATAAATTCAACTTTCACATCTTCGGGTTAGTGCTCCATAGCAGCCCACAGAGCAAATGCAGCAAAATACAGGCTGCGTAAAAGGGTACCTTGTAGAGATCCAGGGCTTCTTTTCCCCTTAAACTAAGCATTTGTAAGACCTAACTTGACTGTGGGCAGCAGTATTAGTGCGGGATAAACTGGTGCTAGAAAAGGTTCATTACCGCTTCACTCGGATTTTCCCCCTCCTAAAGAAACTGACTTACACTGAAAGGCTGCGAGCACTGGGTCTGTTTCTCCTCGAGCGTCGGAAACTTAGAGGTGACCTAATTGAAACCTTTAGAATCCTGAAGGGTTACTCGCAAGGTACAAGATACCTCTTTCAACTAGGCGGGGGGCAGACAAGGCGCTGTCACATACTCAAACTGAAGAAACCTAAGGTAAACAAAACAATCAGGTTCAACTTCTTCTCGCTGCGTACTATCAACAACTGCAAAAAATGAGATAGTCAACTATGGCAGTGTGCACACCCTGGAAAAGATGCTTGACGCATCTTGGGACGCACTGTTTCTCGAGTGCCCTTAGAAAAAGCATCAAAAGAGTCACGCTAGCAGCCGTGCATTCAGTCCCCCTGCAAGATTACCTTTCCCTTCAATTCCTTTCATTTCCAAGGTACCCGTTCTTCTTTTGTATTCCTTTTTCTTGGGACAACTAATCTTTGATTCTCACAGTCCCCTGAGCAGGAGCGATGTAAGCTGTCGCATTGTCCCTGAAACTGTTTCTGATATCGTTCGGTTACTCATGGGCCCGTCAGGAGTGTGATCCTTTTGCAGGTCTAAAATTGGAAACACTTGGAACACCAACGACTGTCGAAGCACCATGTCAACCACTTCGAGCACACCTAGTGCAAGAAACTGGAATCAATCTGGCTTTGCCGCAAGTCCTGTGTTCTGTCCTGTAATGTCCCGAGTATCATTGTTTCCTTCATTTCCAGAAATTCCCAACTCATCGTTACTGGTTCCTTTAAGTAACTGGCTGGACTTGCGACCAAAACGAAAATAAACTTTATAGAACCACATCCGGATGCCAGATCTGTCCGAAAAAAACTCAACAAACAGGCAAATCTATAATCCAAAACGGCGCTGTGGCACCAGTTGTGGCAGACCCAACTTGAACCCGCCGACCACAGCCAACGTGAAGGGCTTCACCACAACACTCCAAATGTACCAGCAGTAGTGATTGTGCGAACTGCACACCACCGGCTATTAGTCATGGGTATCTACATGAGCCCATCGGTTACAATAGAGGAAAATCAGCTACTGCTAGAGCTGTTAGCTGAACAGAATGGATCCAGTGATAGGGTGTTATTAATAGGAGACTTCAACGCTTTGGAAAGCGACTGGACCACCGAAGCGGTCCCACTGAGGTCGTTCGGGGGAAGCCTACTTGGAATGTTGCATCGCAGAACTCTGACCCAACATGTCACCGGAGGGATCAGATAGAAATTTCGACAAATCTCTTCTACTCTGGACCTAAAAGACGTTCTCCAACGAGGTGAGGGGAATTGCTGAAGAAGACCCGACGTGGAAAAGTGACCATGGTGTCATAAGGATGAGGATCAGAATGCTGGCTCTACCTGCTCCTGATAAATTCCAAGATAGACATACAGAGGACCTGCAGCATTGGGTGTGTCGGCTAAATTGGTCTGCTGAGAGTGCTCTAGAAACTGTGCCAGTCCAGTGGGAGCGTGTAAGGACAATCTACTGGATTTGATAAATTAGGTATCACCTGAAAAACGCTGAGACTCCGTGGTAAGCTGCCCTGGTGGAGGGCGCGTGTAGAGAAAGAGACGTGGCAGTGCTACGAAGCACGGGGGATTTCGCGCCCACCTATGGTACAAGGTGGCAAGGCGCAAGGCCACTCGAGTTCAAGATGAACGGAGAATAAATTATGAAGAATGCTTGGTTATAAACGCCATACGGAACCCTAAGGCGTACTTCAACTATGTACAGTCGAAGAGTACCCTTAGAAAGAAAGTAGGCACAATAATAACAATAATTTTATATTTCAAGAAGCCCGTGAGGCATGCACGAGCATGATCATATGTTGATGCGTGGAACAATGTAGCTCGGCCCAACAAGTAGAAGGCTGCATCCCTCCTCAACTACTTCCCGGGAGTTTACAGACCAGTTGACGGTCATCCAGAGTCCGCAATCGGATACCATGAGAGAACTCTCACACCGAAGGTGGTGATCTCTGAAGATAAATGTATCGGGTCTTAAGAGAGTTCATTCCAACTAATGCAGCAGGGCCAAATAGCATTCACGCGAATATCCTGAAACCATTGAGCGAACAATTAGCTGAGCCCCTTGCTAGACTATTCAATTTCTCTGTATTGACATGATTGGAAAAATTATTCACGCCTCATGTTTTGCTCCGGTTTGATTCAATTAACTATCCACCCATGTGACCCATTACACAAATAACCTTCGAATGTACTTTGCCCATCATGATTCCCCGATTTTGGTCCGATGACTTACTTTGTACTTGGTTGGTATTGTTCATATACCGCCTCTAAGAGTTCCTCGTCCCAATAATTTGTGCGTCACCTACCCTTATCGTCCTCGAACTCTCGTTGTTCCACACTTGCCAATCTCATGCATCGTTATGTACAAACTACTCTGGATCCGTTCCCCCACCCGCGTTTGGTTCCAGTTTATTGTCATTCTGTTCATTTTATGTTGGCCTTCATATTTGATCTTTCAATTCATTTGCTTATCGGACTGATTTATTCCAAAGGATCCCGTTAACCGTTTGTGTGCCTTTCATTGCCCAATGACTGTGCTTCATTATCGAGCCCTTGCGATTGGTGTTTCTGACCCTTAAATTGTCCCGTTTCTGTGCATAGTTAGCATTCCTTTTCGTGACCGCTCCACCGGTGCTTTGTTCTGCCCCTTTACCCGCTTTGTATCTTGTTCTTGTATCGTGGAGACCGGATTGGCCCACAATTTGAAGTGTGGTGATTGTTTTTGTACATATTTGCCTGCTTATAGTATACGTAGATTACAAACTTCTCGTTGTCCGAAATCAGTCTTGGGGTTCGTATCCACGAGTCACTCAGCCACTGGACGATAGCCTGTTACAGTCTCCATCAAACAGAGGCAGCTACTCACGGACTGGCTACTGATGACAGTCATCCCAATCCACAAGGGAAGATAGCGTAATTCACGCTCCTACTAACGCCCAGTCAGCCTGACATTGGTAACGCTGAAAGTAATGGAAAGAGTACTGCGCACTAGGATCGCGGAAAATGTGGCGACCGTAGGCACATTGATGGCTGATCAACAAAAGTTCAGAAGTAGAAAGTCATGCCTGTCAAACCTCTTCTGCTTTCCTGATAGAGTACTCAGGAATACCGACAGATGAGAAAAAGTTAGGGTATACTAACTAGACTTCCAAAAAGCATTTGACTCCGTCAATTATAGGCTACTGATGATGAAGTTGAATTCTTTCAGGCTGCCTGAAGGACTCCTTAAATGGATACATTGCTGCTTGACAGGTAGGAAGTTTGTTGTAAGGGAGGATAATAGCATATCAAACCGGGAACGAGTGCTTTTTGCAGCGCCACAGCACTCTGTCCTAGGTCCGCTATTTTTTTTGCTTTACATCAGCGACCGGGAACACCCTGCTACAAGTACGCTGAGGATGTGAAAATCGTTGGGGTGTCCTCTACAGAGTCGGTCCAGTGGGACCTCGAAAAACATATGCATGTTTGGTTAAATGAGACCTGTCTCTTAATACTCTGGAATATTGACAGCGGACCAGAAATGAAGGCATGCTAGATGGTAGGACACTGGGACCTCCGAACTAATGGTAACAGATACCCACCGTATCCACAGCCAAAGACCTAGGTGTGGTCTTTAGTGCGGATTTCAAGCCTGGCCTACAGTGCCGAGAAGCAGCCAACCGGGCATCACGAGTCTTACACCAACTAAGACGTGCGGTGAGCTCGAAGAAACCCGATGTCATGCTACGTCTTGACAAGGATTACATGCGACTGCACATCAAGTACTGCGTCCAGGCTTGGAGCCCGTTTCTGATGCAGGACATGAAAATGTTGGAATCAGTAAAACGGCGCCTCATCAAGTAGTTTGTGAGCTTATCACATCCCTTACGAGAGGTGTCTCGAAGCCTTAAGCCTACTCTGGTTGAATAGGTGCAGGCGACGTGGAGAATTGATTGAGGCGTACAAAATATTGAGAGGTTTTATGGACGTACCAGAGGGAGCGCTGCTCAAGCTCAGTGAAGTAACAAATCTGAGAGGGTGCGCTCTAAAACTGGTTGAAGATAGAGCGAGAACCTGCATGAGGGCGTCCTCCATCGCAGCGAGAATTTTAAATGACTGGGATAGACTGCCAGATGAAGTCATTTCTGCCAACTCAATAGCAGACTTAAGGTGCAGATTAGACATTGTATGGACCAGGGTGTTCGAGGGAGGTGGGGACTGAGTATAACAGTTTGGATACAGCTGACTCCGGGACCGCTACCGATTTATTGCTATATCTCCCCAAACCACGCCTTCCTCTCCTCTTCAACTTCGTTCTTTCCCCAATCTCTCTAGGAACTCTAGGCTTATCCTTTACTCTACCCTCATTACACAACTTTTCATCCTACCACCAATTTCTTAGTCCCACTGGATTGTCTACAACAACAATATTCCTGACGAAACCCTTCGGGCTGCAGCCTTTCGAAGTGGGGTCTCTCCTGGTCGTTGTATACTATTCGTTTTAATGAAGGAGAGTTTCTATCTTCCTTTTGTCGTGGCAGCAGCGGATCCACGGAGTCCACGAGTGCAAGAAGCTGGACAAACTGGCACGCCACTGCCACGTCTTCTGAACCGACCTGACCTTTTTCCAAGGGTGCTCCCGAAATGGGTTCCTGATCCAGCAGACATACCCAAACAGACCCAGACACACTGTAGTACACTAATACTTGTAGCATATGGGATAAGTGGGGAAAGGTGGGAAGGCGCACTCAAGGTAAAGACATCGTGGCCATCACTGAATGTTGGATGCGAAGAGACCACATTACCCCAGGGATAGATGACTACGCAATCTATAGACAAGGTAGGATGGATGGAAGGCACGAAGGAAGGGTTCTACTGATGATGAAGTCATACCGCAAGCAGTGAGAGGCAACAGCAGCCCTCACCACTCCCAACATACAAGCCATCAGTTGTGTAGCTCAAATAGGCATAACGCATTAGCCGGGCTCCGCAGGCGAATGCAGCGGAAGATCAGAAATTGATTGCTCAGCTGCAATTATTCCTTGCTACGTCAAGAAGGGTGTAGAGGACTTTAACATGCCAGAGATTATCTGGAATAGCGACAGAGCACCGGCCTGTAACGGAAGAGGACTGCTTCTAGAGTGGCTACATTGGCACGCATTATCACAACACATGCGGCAAGCCATCCGGTTTAGAGCAGACGACAGGCCGTTTATATCGAATCTAATGACCACGAGGACCCCTACAGACCGAAAAACAAAACCCAAGAGGAGCCCCTGGGGAAAAGTGATCATGCAGTACTGCGACTAACGCTAAAAGGAGGCACACCAAAACAGCGGTGAAGCTAGTGACGCGATATGGCAGAATCAAACAGGACGAACTGGCCAGGGCGGCACAGGATATTAACTGGGTACCCAACCCAGCCGATGGATCTTTGGAAACCAGATGGAGCCATATCAAGACAAGACTACTCCCACTCACATATACTGACGGCCAGAACTGACGAAGTGACAGAAAGGGTCCCGTAGATACAAAGGGTGCACGAGGCAAAAGATCTTGGCATAGTGGTAACGCGGGACTTCAAACCAAGCACCCAGTGTGTTAAGGCCGAAATCAAAGCCAGGGGACAACTGTTTCGTCTATGCGCAATCATGACGTTCAGAAAACCCGAGAGATTTGTCCCTCATACAAATGCATCAACCGTCCACATCTGGAATATTGTGTGCAGGCTTGGGCTCCATTTTTTCACAAGGACATCGATAACTTAGAGAGGGGAAAATATATGAACAGCGGCTAATATATTTAAATCTGTTCTCTCTCAAACGCAGGCGGATGGGGGGAGACCAAATCAAGACATTTAAGTTTGTCCAGGGTATATCCATCATTAGGTTTGATGACGTGTTCTTCTGGGTTCCGCGTAGAGACACGCTTGGACATAACCTACGTCTAAAGCAAAACTACTCTAGGCTGCAACTGAGGACAACATTTTTCATCAACCGGGTAATTCCGGTGTGGAGCCGGTTGCCGCTGGCAGCGGTAAACTGCTAGTCTTCACCCGCGTGTACTCGAGGGACCGCCTATTGTCTAGAGCAGAGGGAATAGAAATATGTCACTCCTGATAATGGTACGGTGGTTCGTAGAACCAACTGTCCACCCATGAGTAAACAGTAAGTAGGGCCCCCAAAGAATGCCCTAACTAAACTACTAAGGGTAGGAGCGCTCAAAAAGTTAATTGGGCGACTAACTGAACGAAGACTTAAGGTCAGGTGTGCACACTAAAGGACACACAAGGACCGAAGGGCTCACCTTTGAGTTGATCAACGACGAAGCCTAAAGGGACTCCGTTGCGAGAATTGAGGGAAAGCGAAACGAAAGTGGTTGGTGAAATGAAAACAACCATCGCTTCCAGCCCCATGGTTGTTGCAAAACTAAAAGGTGTAGCACAGAAGTTCGTTTCTTCAGAGAAAGATAATCTCAAGAACGGAGCGCAGGGCACTGCATCGCGCGAAAGGGTATCGGAAGGCGTCATCTGGACAACAGTAGTAGCAAATACACCGAAATCCTGGCCAGGAATGGGCACAAACACCAGTCTTGGAGGTAAGGACCTAGAGTTCCTCAAAAACGTCACGCCGTAGGCATCCAAATCAGCCGACTGGGTAGATCTAAAGGCGGCATATCTTGGATAGCGGAGACTGCCTCCAGCTGGTACACAACAACAGAAAACGGGGTTATTCCTCGGGCATTACGCTTGAGGACCCCAAGAGTATAAGACGGCCCCAGTCGGAACCGCTAGAAGCAGACAGCATTCCAGTATGGTATACCAATGCTTGTAGTGTCCGAGGAAAATGGAGTGAGATTGCAACACGCTGCCATGGATCCGAAATCGTCGTCCTTACGGAATCCTGGTTGCGGGAATCGCAAGTTATTGCCGGCCTAGGGGGCTATACTAGTTACCGGCAGGATAGACTAGACGGGAGACATGGAGAACGGTGTAGTAATGTTAGCTAGATGTTCCTTCAGCCAGTGGGAAACACAACCGGTCTCAACTACCCCTATCATTCTAGCAGTAGGATGCTGTGTCCAACTAGGAGGAAGACAGATAAGCTTACTATGCGACTCCCTTGGAAGATACAGAGCTTTTACGAATTATGCAAGAAACCCTGGCTAGCTATCAGAGGTTTCTAATAACAGGTGACTTCAACTTTCCGGAGATAACCTGGGCATATGGATGCTCGATTGCAGGCTCTCAACTTGAACCACGCGAGCGGTTCGAATCTCTGGCGTGGTAAATAAGTCTTGCTTTGGTTCAGCCTTTATTTAGTCTATATTATTGCAGTAGCACAATTAGACTGTATATTTTAGGTATGCTTGTACCAATATTTGCGTAATTGCGTATTCAAGTTAGCTAACTAGGATAGTGTCTCGATAGTTAACCTACGGTATAAATTATCAGTCCTTACAACAATGGGGAAAAGACCATTCGTAAGGAATTCGCCTGAGATGGACCAAAGTGTAGCATAAATGAGGAAGAAGTATGTGGAAATTCGCGTTGCTCGAAAGGCAGCTTTATAGAAGGTATTCAATGTGATACGTGTATGGTTCCACTGCGTATGTGGGAAGCTGTCCAAGAGGACGTACCAGTTATACCGAGAACACCAGGAGCTGAGTTGGGTTTGCACTGGGTGCAAACAATGGATAGTTACATGCCGAAACAAGGAGGTCCAGAAGTGTAAGACTAGGGGAAAAGCGCTACAAACAAAGTATCCTTGAGAGAGCAGGAACGTCAACAGCTCCTCTCAGACTGAGGGTGAAACCTTGGTGAAGGGGGTTATCTGTGAAGTCAAAGAAGGAAAAATAGAGGTCCGTTATCCTGTGCCTCCAACAGCGCATATTAGAGAGAGAAGAATTCGAGGAGGCAGGAAAAAATTTGCTGCTGGAGAAGGGAACAAAAGTAAAAGAAATAGGAAATCGAAGGTAGCTGCCGATCCGGACCTAAGAAAATGATTATTGGCATTAGAAGAAGCTACTGAAAGGTTAACCACAGCTCTTACGAAGCTGAGCAGATCCAGTGACATTGCAATTGATAGAAATAGGAATGTAGTCATACATGGCATCCCGGAACCGTTCGTTAAAAAGGGAAGGCAGAGGGAGAAGGCAGTGAGATATCACGTGTTGAACCTATTGCGCTCCGTGGAAATTCCAGAACATGTTTCCTCAAAGAGGGTTCTACGATTAGGGAAATGGAAGAAGACACTCGATCGGGTACAGAGGTAGCCCAGACCCTCGCTGGTCGAGTTCGCCAATCCTAGACACAGGGACCACTTTTAGCGGCCTCTGAGAGAATTAAGCTAGCCAATAGAGGAAAACTTCAAGTTAAGACCGATGACCAGGCGAATGTGGGCAACGCCAGGATTCAACACAGCCCTCATTCGCTCGCCAAGACTGAAAATACACAGAATGGAAGAGGGGCTCGCAGTGATTAGCACTCCGATCATAGAAGCCCCGTGGATGAAACCCCTGCGGTTAAATCTAGAAATGAAACCGTGACAGTTATACAAACAAACGGTCGGATTGCTCGAGTATGAGGCAAGGGCAGAAGACAACTTCTGTGAAGAAAGTTGAGACTGGTCGAAGTGAGAAGAGACTAACGTTAGTGTACATGAATGTACTTAGAATTGGGAACGAATGGCCGGAACTGAGAGCGCGGACAGAGGGTGTTGAGATTGTAGAGGTCACAGAAACGTGGCTCAGAACGGATGAAGAGGTGAATCGAACGTATTCAGGGAGGTTTTCAGTATATAAGCAGGACAGGAGGGATGGTAAAACAGGCGGGAGAGTGATGCTCTTCATGGCCAACCATCTAGAGCACCACACAGGCTTCAACCTAACTAACCCCAACATTCAAGCTATTGAAGCAGTCGTAGCCCGTGTCTCATCCTGTCTATCGGTAGCCTGTGTCTATGGAAGCCCTAGATCCATTAGAGAAAAAGATACACAACTACTGAAGTTCCTAACTAGGGTGGTTAATACTCGAAGAAAGCCAATACTTCAATGCACCGGAGATAGATTGGACAGCCTAATCTGCCCCGGAAGGGCCTTTCGGTGAATATTTAGTCGATTTGATTATAGAAAGAGCTCTCTATCAACACATCGATGGATCAAATAAATGGAGGCATGGTCAAGTACCATCAACGCTTGATTCGGTGATCACCAAGGCAGCGAACGAAATTGAAGTGGTCCGGGTAGAAGAACCGCTAGGCAAGAGCGGTCAAGCAGTTATAAGACTGCGACTAGTGAATCAAGGACCACNACTGCTCCCGCATAAGTATCGAAGGAGCATCTCTGGGATAGATCATAGTAGGCTGAGGGAGCTGGGTCAACAGGTCTCGTGGACTGTAAACCTGCAAGAGGACTATCTGGAGTAGCTGTGGATTAAGATTAAGGATAATCTCATAACACTCACAGATCAAGTTGCACCCCTGGGAAAGATCAGAAGGAGAGGTGCTATGAGTTGGTGGACAAGTGCAATTAGAAAGACAATGAAAAGGAAACAGGTGGCATGGAAAAAGTATAAAAGAAACGGAAGGACATCGAGCTTAACTAGAATACAAA
>UZAN01052274.1:0-11024 GCA_900618425.1 Echinostoma caproni
CTAATATCAAAGATAAATTTGATAATGTTTACTTAAGTAAAGAATCTTTCCTGGAGGAAAGGCTGGGTGGGGGGTAAATGTTAATCAGGTCGACCGAAATGTTTTGGGGTAATTGGGTTTATATACATGATGAAGGGCGGGGGGTAATCGCAAGGATGTATAGTAGTGCGGACTAATGTATGCACATGCACGGATGTGTTTCCGTATATCACCCGCGCATCACTGTTTGTAGGTGTTCGTGGATGTATGTGTTGCCTGACCTGTAGGCAGGTAAACAAGGATGTAATGTATACGCACATACATATCTAGGGATGGTCGGTTCACAGAATAAATGAAGCCGGCGAAGAATCACTAAGCGCGGACAGTTCATTACAGACAGTTTATTCGCTTAACTGAATTGACCTTGTCATAGAGTAAGATCTTAACGCCCGTAGACGTACGACTGTCGTAGTAGGCAACATGAGTTCAGTTCCTTTCAGGTTGCACAGAGCAGAAAATGGCCACATCAGATGGTGCGTCCAGAATTCCTTCGGTGTTAGACAACCAAGATAGGCATCTACCAGCTCTTTGTTGAAAAGATTAAGAAAATGGAAGAAGTACTTCATCTCACCTCCATGGCGAGTGATTGTCATTCCTGAGTGCTCATCCATCAGCCTACATACAAGAGACACTCGTGGCAAAGCCAAAACAGCAACTAGATTTCCCCTTTCTCGCTCCCGTTCCGCTTTATCTGGATGTTCAGGCCTCAAAAACTAGTCCAGACCACTGTTCATGCAAATAGGCAGCCAAAAAACAGCAACCAAAACCGGCGTACAAAAGTGCATGGTTAATGGTTGTACAAACTGAAACTGATGAAACCCACGCAACAGGCGTTCTCCCTTCGGAACGATGAGTGCTCCTAAATTAGACGTTTGATATGTTTGCTTTGCTGTTGTTTTCTATAGCAGCAAAATCCCCGTCGGTTTTCAGCGGGCTCACAACGTCCTAAAATGCTCTTTAGGATAGCACATTCGTTGCATTCATAAGGTTTTTGTTCCGGAGCTGAACAAGTACCAACTTCGATTTCGCCACCAAATCGGTTTTTTCGTTGCTGTCCGGGTTTCATCGGCTCAAATTCATTTTGGAGTACGTTTTTATATTACACACCAGTGTGATGAACAACAGACGGTGGACCCTATAGTCACTGTTCAGTAGTGGTAATCGATAACCTGATCGACGGGACTTGGAGTGGCGGACCACATAAGGCCTCTATAGGTCAGGCGTGGTATAGAACCAGGCGACAGCAAAGCTGTCTATGTGTGGGGGTTGATTAATTGCTTTTCACAGCTTATCGACATTATTACTTTCGAAGTCCTAGGCTGATTAGGCCATTCAGGCCATTGAAGTTCATGACTCCGAAGTTTCTAGCTATTCTAATAACAGCCTCCAGGTGTCGTATACAGTATGATTTTCACGAAAACATGATTACTCTTACCTAACGGTGGGAGTATCTGTAAATCTGTAACATTCTTCACTTGCTTAGTGATCACAAGATCTAGTGACGATGGCAGACAGCCCGTCCAATACCTATTGTTCTTTCACTTACTGCCTCATAGCATTCTCATGAGGCCATTCCAAAAACGTACGTTCCTATATTTCTGCTGTACTCGTTTCAACCACCCTATTGATATTCAGTTGGTCAAAGTCGCCTTACCCACCATCAGTCTGACAGGATCCTTTGACTACTTCTAAAAGGAGTCCTCTCGATTCGAACCCGGGGACCTGTACAGACACATTACGTTGACCATTCTAGTCGGAAGGATGAGTGTAACAGTGCATACCTGGAGGTTCCTAATACAGGCCCTGAACTGGGATTCGATGTGACATACCGTCCCTAACGATGATGTCGACCTCGCCCTAGACAGTCATTCTCTTTCCTATCTGAAGTGCATAGCGCTCTTGTACAACTCGGGGTACATGGTCATCCTTGTTGAGCCCTGTTTTGGTGATCACAACTATCACCAGAATCCGCAGTCACCAGTTATCTTAAAGAGATTCATCTATTTACTGCGTATTACCACCAAATTTTCCGCTAACATTGCTATTGAATACTATACATTGATGTATCACGTCTTAGATGGTGTTTCAATTCATTACTAGTCGAGCACACCTCCAATGCACTGACTTCATGATTTTTTGTTTTTACTTCTAGCCCAGATTTTTCTTCTTCGATAAAAAAACAAACAAAGACTCCCAATTGGGTGTTACTTTGAATTTGAAAGTAAGTCTTTTCTGTGTCCTTTTATTCCCATTTTTCTGTTTCCTATCAGTCGCCTCTAACCAGTTGTAGTCTGAATTGCAATGTGTACCGAAAGATTTGATTAACTCCAATACTATTACACGTACCAGAAAGATCGCCAGGTAGTTTCATAGTGCAGGTGGCTATTTTTGAGTTTGATTTGCCTCGTAGTCCGTGAGAAACAGACCACTACTTTTATCTCTTTACAGTATCATTGCATGCGGCAGAGAAGCGTTATACATTACCAGGGCTGGGTGTGAGTGCACCGCTAAATTATGTATTCTGCCTGTCGATCAAAAGGGATCACTTCCCCATATCTTCATCGGCTGAGACCTCTAGTGGTACCTGTTTACTCTGTCTCTATGAGCAAGCTATATTATGAATTCCATCACAAACGTCACATGTTTCTTTTTATCGCACCCCTTTTTCTATAGGAAAATGCTCAAATAACCAGCGTCACATCGGGTCACGGACATGTTTGGTTGGGGGATCAAAACGGTTTTATTCATCGGCTAGATCGAGCTCAAAACATCGTCTGTTTTCGTGCTCACCTTAACTGCGTGAAACATTTGTTTCATACAAAGCAACAAGATCTCCTGGTTTCTATCGGGGTGAGTTATCGACCGTGCTCCCTCCCTGTTTAGTCTGATCTTTCCATAGCAATAGGTTGCTTACATTTGACCTCACGCCAGGTTACGTTGTACAAACCCCCGTGTGTTGACCATAGAGGTTCACCTTCCCCTCCCTCAAAGTAGGCTCAATCCCTATCCACCTTAAATTTTACAACTAACCTTGTATGAATTGCGAGTTTGGCAGCGACCAGTGAAGTTCGCTTCACTGAATTTCGCTGTACGATGATGATGATGATGACGTACGGAATTTGTCTTGCTTTTTCGAAATTCTCAGGTTCTGTTTGATTTGTTTGTTTAGTCATGAAATCCGTTGCGTGATGGAAAAACGTATTCCGTTCTCTCAGATTAACCCATGTGTCCGCTGGCGTTCATTTGATACAACCGTCCATCTCGCACACGGAGGCTATCATTTAGTACGTTGTTCCGCTTCGAATTCAGTGGGAGCGCCCAGTGAACGATTGGGAAGTTTCACACCATAGTTACAGGAAAAAAAAATAAAAATGCGAATAACTACTTTCCAGGTAAGTTGCAAGCTTTTCCGCATATTTTGAGTGCTAGTGTAGCCATATTTAGTATGATTTTTTCACACTCAAAGTGTAAAATGGGTTGGTCCAGCCTCCAACCTCACTGTAACTGGGGAAGTAGTAGAGGAAGTAGACAAATTTTACTATTTAGGCAGCTATATCTCACCTGGCGGACGCGTCACAGATGAGGTATCGACACATACAGAAGGCTAGATTGGCATTTGCCAACTGAAGACATTTGTGGCACCGCCGCGATATCCGGATGTCTGTCAAGGGCCGAGTATATGCTGCAGCAGTTGGATTAGTCCTACTCTATGGTACAGAGACTTGGCGGGAACAGGATAAATACAGACTGTTGGTGTTCGAATATCACTGTCTACGCTGCATTACACAAGTCTGGTGGGGAAATCAAACAAGCAGTGCTGAGGTTAAACTCAGGGCTTTAGGTGATCGCTGTCGCCCACTGGAAGAAATAGTCTACTTCCATAGACTACGCTGGTTTGGACGTGTGTTGCGCATGTCACCAGATAGGTTACCACGACGAGCGATGTTTGCCGACTCAGGTATCGGACGGAGAAAAGGTCAAAGGCGGTCAAATAAAGACCTAGTATGCGGATATAAAAACCATAACTGGGAAACTCAGTCATATAGATCTTGCTGCTCTCCCTGGATGGGGACCTCGGGATCATCTTCACCGGTGGTAAGAGACACTGAGTGATATGATAGTGTCACAAACAGTGGCGCTCATGCACTTACTCATTATCTTTACAGCCTTGGCCCTTCTTCTCTTTGACTCTGTTCTAAACATTCCAATCTTCATTCTGCTCTGTTATCCAAATAGGCAACCTAAAGACAGCAACCAAAACCGCCGCACGTAGGTGCCTGGTTAACGTTTATAAGAAATGAAACAAACTAATCCATTCAAAACAGAACCGTTTACAAGCCGGGAACAGAATATCGCTTGTTTTTTTATGGAATTCGTCAACCTCTTCTGTCCGAAAATCCAGTCTCCCAACTGTAACTTGCTCCCCAACACGTTACCTATTTCCCAGTGGAACTTCCGACTTGCAAAGTTGTAATAGTCCAACTTGAAAGACAATTTTGGGCAACCAAACACAGAAAACAATTCCAGGAACCAGTTCTGATTCATTTTTCCAGGTGGATGAAGACAATGAAGAACGGTTCAAGGTGTGGAATATTGCCAAAGTGAGTCTTTCGTGTAGTAATCTTACCACAGAGTTTTTATCGTCTAACATGAGATTATCGTAAGAACTTTGATGTTTTTTGTGTGCTGTTTGTTTTTAGTTGGAAATACTTTATATTTTGTCTTCTGCTTGTTTTTCTCTCTTTGCTCTCGATGCCTCGCACATCTGTTTCGTTTCACATCGTCCAGTGGTTCACTCGTCCTGAACCGACTTGCCTGCGCAATTCTTCGTGTACTATAGCTAATCAGGTGCCCAGTCCGGTAAGCATGCACTACATTTTTCCACACGCGATTTGATAACAGACATTGTATTGATAGTTCGTGGTTGGTCTAGGCAAATGCTCGTCTGCTCTTTTGGTTTTGTGAGCTGCCAAAGTTGAAAACTATCCAGGATGTCCATCCTACACACTTCTATGTAAAATCTGGATTGTGATTTTTGCTTTTAGAATTTTTAATGACCATCAGTCTTGTACACCTTCTTGGGAGCTTTGAAATCCATTGACTTACCCACTGCTCGCTATAGATGATGCCCTGTGATTCTCACCAAAATATATGGAACTAAAGTTCTCTGCCCAGTGCTCTTAAATGTGCGTTTGATGTTATGATTCTCTAGTAGAGAGCATCTGGATACTCTCAGGTTAAACAGAGCTGAATGCTACCAGGCGCATCCCCGGGTTGTGTATAGGAGGATACCTTCACCGAAGAAGGTTAACTGTGAATAAGTTGTGGTATACTGCGACAAATAAGCAGTCGCGAACAAACAGCGGCGGTATTACCAGGGTGGGTGGGTGGTGGATTTCAGGCTGGTCACCTAGCTCCTGTTTAAAAGCCGCGTGAGCCCAATGATAGTGTCCTGACAAAGATCGATGTGACTGGCCTTTTAAAACTAAAGTCATTGACTCCCTCACTTCCGAGGCGAGGGATTACTTCTTGCTGCCTTGCGATTCGCGCTTGGTTGTGCAAAGACTGGAGGTGAGCCCCCAAAATAAAAAAACGCCGAGTGACGCTGGGGACGTCTCTCATATCAAACTTCCAAGGAATTTCATGATCATTATCATGTCTGTAACCGGTTTATCCTTTCCAAGGAGTCAGCCGCAGTAACGTAGAAAAGTCATAGAGAGTACGAAGCGTCGCTAGTCTGGCCAAACAATCGATGTGTCTGTGGCCTGTAGGCGCGGTCCAACCACTCACAATTCACCCGTTATTGGCGGTGCTCTGGGCTTAAGAGAAGTCTAGTGACACGGGTATACAGAGTCTGTTTGTTTGAATCCCGCCCAAAGTTTGATTTGCTTCGTGTTTATCTGTCGGAACTGCTCAATTGCAAATACATATTTCTTACTTTTCCATTCCCTCATTTTTCCAACTAAGGTGACATGTCTATCCGTAGACCAAACGCTTCAGATAATCGCCCTTGGCCACGCAAACGGAGTTTTACAAGTGATTCGGGGCGAAATTGCTCGAGAACGGCAAGTCCAGTCGCTCTAGCTATATTCTTTTTTCGGTAGTGATCCCTGTGTTGTTCTTTCTTTTTGTCGAAAATCAGAGAATAAACATCCACCGTATTCCCATTGTTTTGCGTCTCTACGCATATTGACTTGGCGTTTTGAAAATCAGTCTCTTTCGTTCGTTCTAGTGAAGCGAAGGAGAATTTTTCTGGATTATGCTACTGCACAAAACAATCCAGAAAAGTGCAGTTATGAGCGTGGCATACACTTATTTCGTTTTAATGGAAAACACACCAAATTTATTATTATTATTATTATTATTATTATTATTATTATTATTATTATTGTTATTATTTGAACCGAGAAGTCAGAAACATGGGTTTGCACAATGTATCCATGGTAATTTCGCTCCATCTGTACACGTGCATACTGTAGTCAAAGTGATTTAAAATTCGGTGAGATTATAAATGTGAGATGAACTCCTTTCAGTTGTGTTTATCTCTGTTCAAATTATTATTATATTTCACACATGTCTCGGTTCAGACTGCGTCAAAAAAATCATGGTAAAATAGTCCTTATTAAAAAGAAAAAAATCAACGATTTGCTTTTGGATGGGATACTGCCAGATTGCTCTAACCAAAACGCATGAATTTTCTTAAGGAATGTACAACCAGAGCTAAAACCCGATAAGAAAGGCAGCGGGGCGGTGTGAAAACCACAATCCATTGGGGGACGGAGTCTAGTTCATCAGCTCCTACACCCTTTGTGCGGGGTCAAACGTTCCAGATGCCCTCGAAGTTCAATTGAGCCAGTGGGCACTGGTACAACGAGGAACGGGTGTGCATATTTCACATGCCTGTTCTTGATTAGTTTGGAATTAGGGTTTTTAGTCAACTCACCCAGGTGAACTGCCAGAGTCCAACTATGTCGTAGGCATTCAGCATCCACTATGCTTTTGTTTGCTGCCTTGTTCATGGTATAGACATTTGAGGTGGGATAGCTTTGTTTATTTTCATATGCTATTGTTTTAAAGCAAGTATCCATTACATCTTTGTGGCATATAATAGTGCTTTCAAATCACATTACTCACGAGTAGAGCGATTGCTTTTGCCATCTCAAAATATCGCACACTCCACCGCAATATTTGGAATCAATCAAGGGGCTCTTATCTCGGACAGCAGACATTACTTTCCAGTTTTAAGTTCCAGTAACTGAGATTGAAGTGCGCCACGCAAGATTTCTGACAAGTTTGGCGATACAGTTTTCAATGATACGTTAACTCTGTCTGATGAATACATATTTGACGATCAAATATTTCCCCGGTTTGGTTTGTTCCCAGGTTTGGGAAGCGTTTTGTCTTACACACGTTCTCCGAACCGGTCATTGGCCTTGGCATTTGTACCGCGCCCGCAGATGTCCCCGGTATGGGTCGAACCCGAACGGACACGCATTCCGCAGACTGTCCCGGACCGGTTGTGTTCGCCTGCTCCAACGCGTGCACTATGAGCTTCGTACTAGGTAGACGTGATGAAGTTCAGCTACAAGTGAGTGTGTGTGTGGGGGGGGGGACTTGGAAACTTGAACATGACCACCAAGTTTAATTAATTAGAATCTGGTCTAGCATTTACCTGTTTCATTATCTTCCTGGTAAGACCTAGGGGAATAGAATCGAAAACACTGTCCTCTCGTCACAAATTTGAACAGAGAAGTCAGAAACATGGGTTCGCACAATGTATCCATCTCTACACGTGCATACTACAGTCAAAGTGATTTTTTATAGTCAGTGAGATAATAAATGTGAGACGAACTCCTTTTAGTAGTGTTTATCTGACCTAACCCTTCATCCATATCTTTCTTTTGCAAACAATTTTACGCACATTTGCCACAAAATTCATCCATATGTTTGCGACTATAATTTGACATTTTTCCACCTTGGTTGTTTATACCACGATAACTTCTCCGTTAGCGTGAATTTCATTCAAGACCATAGACGGGTTTCAAAGGGAAAATTCGTCGTGTAAATGAAGCGTGAACTGAAAAGCTAGGATGCATTGGACAGCTGTTTCGACCTGGTTGGGTCTCATCAGCAGTGCGAATCCATCGATCCAACTGGAGGGGGATCGAACCAGGGACCTCACAAGCAGAACGCAAGCATACTAACCACTCGGTCATGCTATATACATGACGAATTTCTCCTTTGAGATTGAATCAAATCCTCCATCACCCACATGAAACCATAGAAAGAGTTGTCGAATTATGGGGAGCTCCTTTTCCATTTTAAAACAGATGCTTATTACGCGCTATTCTATCCAACTTGTTATTTTGCCTCAGAAACCTGAATGCAGTTTATGTTTGGATTAGTTTTACAAATGGCTCTAGTTTCGTCCTCCCTTTATTTCTACTGTTCATCACAGAATACACTTGATCAATATCGGGGCGGTTACGTTTGTTCCACTATGGTAAAGGAAAACTCCAACCCGTCCGTAACATATTTCGCTGTTGCTGACTCCCAGGTAGGTTTCGGCTTTCGATAATGGTATATTGCATTCTGCCGTGTCTAAATTATATGCTCTCTAGAGGGTTACAAAAGTTCTCCGGTATTAATTACTGTCCTATCACGACCTGTAATCAATTCCATCGTTAACCGATGCGCTCTTATACTGAAATGAGATTCTAGCTTCTGTCCAAGTCATACCAATTTTATTGATTACACAGTTACGTTCGATGATCACCGGAAAAGCCGAATCCCACAGCCACAACCATTAACCATGCACTTTCGTGCGCCGGTTTTGGTTGCTGTCTTTAGGTTGCCCATTTGGATGAAACAGTAAGAAAAACACAGAGAGGTTGAAGGTAGAGTCGAAGAGAAAATGGAGAACTCCAATAAAATATGGCTGCAAAGAAATTGAGAAGATGCACGAACGCCACTGTTTACGACATCCAGCCATATCATTCAGTGTCNGGTCTCCATTCAGGGAGCCTAACAGGACCTATGTGACTCAGACTCCTGGTTAGGGTTTTCATACCCTCATGCCAGGTTTTAGTTCGATCTCCCTTGATCTTGTTCCAACCGCTACCTGCCTCGGCAAACATCGCTCGCCGTGGCAACCTATCTGGTGACACATTATCACAGTAGGACACGAAGTAAGCCCAACCACCGTAATCTATGAAGGTCAACTAGCTGCTCCAGTGGATGACCGCGATTACCTAAAACTGTACGCCTAACTTCAGCAGTGCTCGTCCGGTTACCCCACCAGACTCGTGCAATGCGACGTAAACAGCGGTGTTCGAACACCGACAATCTATTTTTATCCTGTTTTCTTAATGGCCAAGTCTCTGCACCGTAAAGCAGCACTGGCCAAACTGTGTTGAATATAGAGGTTCTTTTTCTTTGCCTCCCTCCAAGTAGACCCAAGCCCTCTCCATCTTTTGCTTTATCACTTGATCTATGTACATTGTGAGCTTGGCAGTGTTCAGTGAAGCTCGCTTCACTGTATCTCGCTGTACGATGATGATCATGATGATGACTGGCTGAACTGCTGCAGCATATACGCGACCCTTCACAGACAGCTGGATGTCGCTGTCCAGTCACAGATATCTCAAGTTAGCAAATGCTCATCGAGTCTTGTTTATGCGAGTTGACACTTCATCTGTGATGCGTCCACCGGGTGAGATATAGCTGTCCAGATAACAAAACTTATCCTTTTGCTCTATTGCTTCCCCAGTTAGAGTGAGACTGGGTGCTGAACCAACCCAGTCTTGTAGTAACATTTTACACTTTGAAGGTGATCTCGGCACTAAGATCTTGACGATAGGGTTAGTGAACAGAAAGCGACGGGGGGGGGAGTTGATTGTCATTCGATCCATAGCTTTGGTTATTGTGTTGAACCGTAAAGGTAAGTTTCTGTCAACTGTATAACCGTGTTTGCATTCCCCACACTAATAATACACTTTCAGGATGCAGTCTTTTCAGCGAATCTTTTTATCACGCAAATTGTTGTTGTTGCCGTCCCAAATACCAAACGTTTGTGTCCATTTCTAGGCTGTCCGTTTCTATAACTGGGACGGTCGAAGTCGCTGTTTGGCAACCGGGGGAATTAAACTCGCGGTGATGGCTTTCAAACAGTATTTAGTCATTGTTCGTGGGAACAAGTGAGTTGATCCAGTTGCAATTACAGTCGATCATCTCCCACCATGTTCGCGGACAATGCTCCTCGCCGCCAACTGTTATTTGAAATGTGGGCCCTCAGTTAATGACTTGTCCGTTAAATAAATGATAATCAGACTTGCCTATTGATGCAGTTACCAACTTTTTAGAAGTTAACTACGTCCTCATCAATAGCGACAAAATCATCGTGAATTTATTACTCAAACCTCTGTCCTGATATACTCCTAACATTAACGTCTCTATCAAATCCCCTCTCATCCACTTCCATTTGAAAGCGAGAACAGATTCAGATCCCTGAGTGGTTGTTCGTTACTCTGTATCAATCATAAAGTTGGGGATCACGGTCGTCCGTGTCTCACTCTAGATCATAGTCCAAACACTTAGTTCCCTCATCGTAGACGCGGATTTGATCCATTTTGTTAGGCTGGCAAAATATTATGGGATTATGGAGTCTGAAAGAAGCGTTATCGGCTAGTATTGTTATAGATCAAAATATGTCCAATCTCTGTACACCTAAATATTACCACTAAACTTGTATGAATTGCGAGTCTGGCAGCGATCAGTGGAATTCGCTTCACTGTATTTCGCTGTACGATGATGATGATGATGATAATTTGTATATTCCAAAGAGATTTGCGATCTCTGGAGTCGATTGCCGCTCGGAATTCTGTGAAACAGTCAGTTGCTGAATGTTAGGATGTGACCATGATGCGGAACATAGGTATGTCAGGTAGCAGACTGTGTAACTAAACCAATGGATGTTAAGAACAGTG
>UZAN01052276.1:903-13638 GCA_900618425.1 Echinostoma caproni
ACTTTGAACGCCGACAGTCCCACTTTTCCACCCGATGCAACTCAGAATCAATTGAACAATAACTTCAACCAGGATATGCTTGTCATAGCAGAATTTGTTCCAACAACTGGAATCTCTTCACCTGTAGGAATCGATTTGAGTGGTTTGAACGTATTCCACGATGAATATCATGTGTGTCAGTGCCTCAGCTTAGATTTATATACTCCAGACGAGGGAATAGCAGTGGCGTTGATGTGCAGTGATAATCTCTCGGAGAAGGTTCGTGGTTCGCTGGATGATAACTGAATCTTACGACAACTAACAACTAAAATGAAAGTTAAGGTAAGATCAACGCGGAAATCTGTGCTAATACTGATCCACTATGAGAACTTTCTCTTTTCAAAAATCTATTTTTTAAACTGACGAGACACTGTTCAATGAATTTATGTTGAATGAATGTGTTGTCAAGTTCGTGTTAGCAGTGTAGAGAACAGAACCAAAGTTTAGTGCACAAAATGCTCTTAACCCCGCCATGTTTTTGTGCAGTTTCTCGGTAATCAAATCACTCCAGATTGGTAGCATTTATTATGGTGGTGATATTACTGATTACTATATTGTTAAAACAAAAGAATTTGAATATGACTTTGCTAGACCGATCTGTCGTAATACATTTAACCCTAGGTTTGCAAAATTATACTAACACCACTCCAGGAAAATTCGAAAAATATTCATGTGGTTAAAAATGGCATCGACCTTTAGCATTCATGGCCAAGAAAACAGTCAGGTATACTTCAAACCAGATTCCGTTTTATCTGTGGTTCGAAACTGTTTTACTAATGAGGGATAGCTGTCTGTAATTCGTGAATAATGTGGAATACCTCTTCATGCGTATAAACCCATACATTTCAACGCGGTTAAAATCCAAACTATAGGCTATCCAACCCATGGTTTTGATGTTGCAGTTCTTTATCCACATTCTGGTGAGATGAGTTCTGTGTGTAGAAGCACTATAGTGTTGGAGAACCATGATTCTCAACCGATTTTCAGGAATCGTGTGGCAAAGAAGCTAATTCAAGGTTTTTACGTAGGATTCAACAATCTGACTTCCTTCGAGACTTTTCATCCGAATCAAACACAACGACATCGAACTCAGTATAGGCTCGACAACCCAAGGTTAACTTGTTTGTAGACAGAGTGCCAATAGTATACGACTCCCTCAAGACTGTATACGATACCCGTTTTCTTGTCGCTGAATTGAATAATGCTCTATTTCGAAGTCCAGTTGGTGTAACCTCTAACTCCAGTTTCTCAATCATCAATATAACTGTCTGTTATTCATGGTACTGATTTATCTTTCCCAGTCGGTATAGCCCCGGGGCTTAGGTTGTCGGTTATCATCACTGAACAGCCGGTCTTTGTGACTATGGGGTCCGCCCCGGCTGCTGTTCATCACAATGGTGTCATCAAAAAAAGGTTATTTTACGCAATGATAGTTGTGATTTCGACATACTTGTTACCTGATTTGAAGTAGCACGTAAAACGGTGATTGATGAATTTTTCCAGTAATCTTGTGAATATCGGTACCCAGCTCTTTGAAAGTGAGTATTTTGCGTTGTTCCAGCTCCCGATAGCTTTGAACCGCATATCATTCTCCTGTGTGAACAAGCGACTGATTTATGAACCCAACAGCGATGCACGACCTCGCTGATCGTCTGATCATCTGCCATGAATGACGTGAATATTGTCAATCTGGTCCTTGTCTAACTTACTTAAGACATGACCGAATAATGAAACTCACGTGTCGAGCTACACAGTGCACTTTATTTGATAGCATTCGGAATAAGATTAATGCTGCTTAACACTCCCCCAGGGGCATATTTCCCTGAACAAATTAATTTAGAAAAGTAATAATAAAAATTCATTTGGTTTGACAATATTGTAATCATTTTCATCACCACCATAAGAAATACGATCAATCCGGGACGGTTTCGTCCCGAGAAATTGTAGAAAAACAGGGCGGATTTAACAGCGTTTCATGCACCATATTTATTGATAAATTATAATCGATAATGGTGATTATTGTTACTGTAGCTCTTTTCCATTTTTTTGCCGAGCTTTCGTTGAGGCTGAACTTTGAACATAGTCAACGTTTTTATTGTTATAGCGTAAGCACCCTAGGTTAAACTGTTTGATTTTGGCAAATAACATCAGCTTTAAGGTATCCACGAACATTTTCAGCTTTTGTAAAGGGCATTTCGCGAATTAGATCGAATTCGTAAACAGACTAAGACATTCAACTGCAGCTTCAATATAAACTGCAACTCGAAGTTCGCACATATGTGATGGATTGGAGGGATAGCTGCCGTTCCTAGTATTTATGTCCCACGGTGAGAAATCTAACCCCTGACCAGCCAGCTAGAGAATCGTCACCTTATCCACAGCTTTACCAGGGCCAAACAAACGTTCGAGTCTCCGCAGTGACACACACGTAGTAAGCGTTGTTGATGAGTCCTAACCAAGGTAAAAATTCCCGATTGCTCCTTGCTGACCTTTAAACAAACGTCCAGTTGTCATCTAATTTGTCAAAAAAAACGGTTACGTCGTGTTTGCATTCGCCTGCCGATAAGTGCCCTTTGTTAAGGGCTATCTGTTTTCTTCAAAAGAAGCAACATGACCCTCTGGAATACTGTTACCTGTATGGTTGCTTCGCACACCCATAAAATAACAACCCGTGTTACCGACTCGTAAACCACATTCGAAGTTATATAAATCCGGTAGAACTGCTTGGATTCCACTCTTTAGACGTGTTCAAAAATTAGGTTGCTATCATTATACTCTGATGCCACCTCGGTCCCTGATGGATTGCTGTGCTGCTAAAAGCCGATCTTCACATTTCGGTACTTATCGGCCATACATCCATTATTGTCCACAGATTTTATATACTACAGATTCTTTGACTTTAGATGACCTGCGCACGCGTTGCCTCAAGGGCCAACAGCAATTACCTTTTCTCATCAATATTTCGTAAAAAACATGCATTTATATGATCACAACTTATAGTCTATTAGTTCCAACGAACAACCTCTAGCCATGCCGAGTGTGATCAAAAATTATTGGAATATTAATGATTGTTTACAATTTTAATTCTTGCAAATCATGAAACATTGGGTCCCCTTTATTCAATTTTTCTCTCGTTTCTTACAAATCAGTTGGAGCCCTATTCAACAGGATGGATGAATTTTCAGCATTTTAAAATATATTTATGGATGCATATTTACAAAATTATCCAAACTGAAATTAAAATTGCTAGATTTCGACCGTGACAAGCAATGACTTAATTCTATGGAACCTTTCTCCTTATAAATAAATGGACACGCGAGATATGGTGAAAAAGAATTACGGTATTTAGATGTAAGTGCTAATAAAAGTTTGGACCTTGAGCGTGTGGATGATATAGATGCGGATTTTGAAGATTGGATGTGTGATGGATTATCTGTGTCTGACAGTACTTAAGAAATTAAATTTTCATATGCTCGCAAATATGACAGAGTCCACAGCTCTCTCCCCAGTGATGCTACTGCATTTAGAGATGTTTTAGATATCCTGCCAGTAAGTGGAAGTGTTTTTTCTTTCAATAGAGCAGGGAAATTCACTGGGGAACAGCACAACCACAAGGGAAGAAAGCTTGCATTCACAAAGTTACCGGTCAACCTGTGGGGAACATTAAGTATTCTTACTAGGAGTTGGAAAGATAACCGCATTCTAGCTTAACAGAACATGTTCTGAACGTGATAATTTCTGTGATAGTGTGACACCAAGATATTTTATCATTGTTGATGTCAGTATGGTTTTGAGGATTAGCAGAAAGAGAAGGAGATCTATTCTTGAGGGTTCCATACGGTTCGTTGGTCAGCAGGGAAAGCACAACATCTTGACATTTTGGGGCATTCAATAAAAGAGAGGGAGACGAGGACCAGTTCAAAACGTTATTTAGCTTGCTTCAAATTTCTAAAGACTTTTCAGAAGAAGAGTGCTTCGCATTCTAACGCAGTATTCAAAGCCAATGAATTTGGAAGGAATGAAAAACTGTTTGACATATAGTGCAAAAGAAAACAGGGGAAAATTGCATCTTACAGCCTACCCGGAGCGACCGCGCAAGTAGAGGAGTTATTGTCTTTATGCACGTGAAGTACCTTCGATCTACGAAACGTTCAGATTACCAAGACCTTTGGTAGTTAGATTGAGCAATACCGGTTGACCGAGAATGCCGAATTCGTTTTTGTTGTCCACGAACATCATTCCGCCGGTCATACACTTCCTGTCTATAACCGGAAGTATTGAGTAGACAAGGTGAACTGTGGCATCACGTGTGGAGTGCACAGAGCGAGATGCAAACTGATTTATGTCATCTTCCGTAGATTCAGTAATAACCCACCTTAGAAAGTTTCTCTCAAATAATTTGAGCATGACTGAAGTGCAGACGATAGGATGGAATTTCCCAGGTGACGTTTTGGAAAAGTGACTTATCTTGCCTATTATTCATCTATCGGGAATTTTTCCGCTCATCAGACAGTTTTTTGAATATGTTAACTAGTGGAAATGAGTGTCCGCCTATAACTTGAGTACCACGAGTGATGGCTCATCCGAACCAAAAGCTTTATTCATTTTAGTTTTCTGTTGTTGTCGGAGGACCTCTGCGGGTTCGGTAATCGGTGGTGAAGCAGAGTTGACGGAGTCTGACTGTGAAACTTGGCTGAACTCCGAATTGAGTCTTTCAATGTCGACAATTTCCTTTTTGTGTTTATTGGTACTGCCACAGGGGCGTTTTATATCTCTCCACACGCTGCGACATTTCAATTTCTCCAGAATGCCGAGGTATTCAACGATTTCTTTCAAATCATCACCTCTTCATGCTCATTCAGTTGTTCTCCGTCGATATTTTGAAGTAGCGAAATAATAGGGTTTCTCTGTCCACCCATTTCAGTATCATCCGTTTAGTTGTTCGTCACAATGTAGCTTAGGTAAGACAAATATTACTGCCACCACTCGCAGTGTGTTTATGAAGCTCCGTTAAAGGTGACTCGAATGAGTCATGACGGCCATGTTGGCGAAAGTATTCAAAATGCGTTAATACTGTGTGCAAAAACTCCTAAATGTACCATAAAAATATATTATTTTGCATTTCTAAGCCGAGGGAAATAAAAAATCGATACAATAAAAATAAAAGCTTACTCTTCCTTAGCTCCATTTAAAGAGGATCCTGTATTGGGAAAGTGGATGCATTGACCGTTCGAGGGTGATAAACACAGTTCATGAAAACACGCCCTGATTACTGTCATGAGTTTATTCACGTTGGACCATTCTACTCGAAAACGACGATCAACTGCGTAGCATACGATCACCACACCTCGTTAACCAAGCTTAGCAACATCAGCATTTGTAGGAAGTACAACTTTCAACATTGGTTGATCTCAGAATATTCCAATAATTTTTGATCAGACTCGTTCATAGCGACTTCGCTAAAGGTTGTTGGCCAAAGAACTGCGGGTTTGGGTTAAAACCTGGAACAAAAGATGTGGTGTTGATGCGAATCAAAAGCAGTGATAACTCGCTTTGTTGTGAAAGTCTGTGAACGATGTTTCCACCATGTAGAGTTAAGGAGGTTGCTGTATTCTTGGACGAAGATTCTCAAAGATTCTCTTTCGTATTATTTCTGGCTGGGCTACCCTTAAAACAGTTATTCTTATGCGCTTACATCTGTTCCAACTTAAATTTCAGTTGTTTTTCATTCTATTTGACGAAGCGTAGCAACAGGAAAGAATAGTGAAATAGAAGAATATTCATTGCATTGGGTGAAACCCATTAAACTGTTGTTACATTCTTAGGAAGGTACGTTCTGCTTAAAACTATTTATGACTAGTAGAATAGCGGATGAAATATTATCAGTCTTTTGTCGAACAAAGAAACTAAATATCACTGAAGGTGGCATAAAAGTAAGCTTAACTCATCGAGCGATTTGTTCACCGTTGTGCGCTGGTAAACACAGCTGTACTCATTCTGTGCATTGGGTTCCCGAGTCAAACCGTAGATGGGTCAGAGAAAATGCCCCATCGGTGAACTTCGAATAGACCGAGTGTATTGTGCTTGGGATGAAGTTAGGATTATGAGTGCAACTGAATGACGCCACGCTGTCAGTTAAACTCATTAAAATGCGCTTGACTGGATGAAATGCATTCGAATAATACATAGTTAAACGATCTATTGAAACATCAATCGATAACACTCAGTATTCATAATGCGATCAACCCTCTAATTTTTTTACGCAAATGATCAGTGTTTTAAATATCATTGTAACTTGTAGTTTGTGCTTTTTCTCTTGTTTCCTCACAGCTTTCCCGAGCTGACATTTTATACTGGTCAATATCAATGATGTCTGTCCTCTGATCAATCAAGTCCTCACCTATAGGTCGGCTGTTTTCATTCCCTAGCGTAGTTCGTGCAAGCTATTGCCTTGACTTCGCAACTCAGGAAGAACAAGATCGCTACAGTCCGGTCTAATAATACACAGGATTCCTTGGTGCATCCTTTCTCGTCTTGTTTTACTGAGCGTATTGGAAAAGGCACGACACCGACGAGGAAGAACAGGCCTATAATTCTTTGCCGGTCATCTCCATTTGCTAGACCCCGGTTATAATTAGTGCACACCAAATCAAACGAAGGTAGCCGAAAATGTGTTTGCGTTTGTCACGCATCATTTCAAATATATAAAAAAGAACAATTAAAAATTGCATAAAACAACAATACCACACACATATATACACACACACGTCCGAATGCACTCAGGACTGAACGAGTGTGTTTTGTCACCATTTTTGCTGCACCTCTCGCTTAGCTGGAGCTATGTGNTGTTCCAACAATTTGAATTTTGGAACTCATTATACTGTGTTCTGTTTGCAACCTCGTACTAGCGGTCCAGTTGATCTTTTGATAACATTCGAATTGATCATAGCGAATTTCCGTAAATTCGGTCGTGAAGCTCTCAGACACATTTAGACGGAAGCGGTTGATGTGCTTATTTTCCCATGAACCAAAAACATCCTCGAGTGGTCAAAGCCATTCGCATGACTTCTTTTCATTTACCAAGCATGGACGGCTCCTTCTTCTTTCACATCTGAACTACCAAGAGTGACAGAAATCACGATGGAGTTGTTCGACCTCAAAACTATGGATACTAGTGCTAGTATGCGTCAAGTTAGCAATAGGTATGCTATTCAAACCAACTAGTTGTTTCTTGCGTTTATCTGATAGAAGTGCTGCGATGAGACAGAGCTGTCCATATTTCCTGTCGGTCTAATCTACTAGATTGGCATCGCTTTCTGGTAGTTGTCGATTAGAAAGATTTCGCGATCATGGACCATTCTGCTGCGTTTCCATACGTGTATGATGCCATTACATTCAGTGAAATATCGAAGTCAGGTAATGCACAAATTAACCCGAACAGAGCAGCCATGAATTTGATGATCTTAGTCGGTTGGTAATTGTTGTTTAAATTGCTTTTTGAAGTTTGTATGTAGATTGTGAAAATTTCAGTAGCCTCGGTGGGATTTGAATCCACACATGAACGCCGCCTACGCTTTTGTACAACGCACGCTCTACCAGCTGAGCTACGAAGACTCATCGATAGTACTGATCTTTTCACATTCGAATTACCCATCCAACTTACAGAGAGAGGCATATGGCATCCACCAGTTAGCATATAAGCTGACTGTCCCGACAGGTTTTCCTCAGAATTCACCGGAGTCCATCGAATGAGCTTCCAAGGGAAAGTTCATTGTTCAAGTTGTTGTTTGGCGGATTTGAATCTTTAATGACGATTGTGAAAAGTTACTTATGTGCGTACAGCGAGCTTTGATGTTGCGCGTTCAATGGGGGCAATGCATACAAGTGTTATTCAACAAATTCGTTAGACCGCCAGTCTGAAAATCACACGACCGATCGGGCTCATTTATCCATCGGTCGGATGGTTCAACCGCAACAAGGGACCTGATGCTTACCCAGCTAACCCCTGAGTCTTAGACAGGCCCAGTGAATTTCGACTGTACATCAGGAGTGCCATCAGCACACGGATGGACTGGAGGTGACAACAAGAGAATTACAAAAGGTACAAGCCGGTAATCGGACAGTCTCGTGTTGGGGTGAGGGATTCCAAGTACCACAGATCGGATCACAGAAGGGGTCAAAGGGAATTTACTTGTTTAAGGTTACGGGTAAGAGGGACAAGACAATGTGAAACGATGGAGCAATCACACTGTATACAAGTGTTATCCAATAAATGCGTTAAACCGCACAACATCACTTCCCTGCTTTTATTATCGTTGATAATAGGTAACGGTCAACTGGTCTGGAGTTCCGGATGGAATGTCTGGGCTGTGTGCTCGATCTTACAGCAGGGGCTGTTACTGTGTCAATCGATTGGCAGGTTTCCTCCTGATCACTTGACACCGAGATTTTGTAGAGTTGTCTAGCGTTAACCTTTCAGCCATTCTCAAGCAGGTACGTTTCCGGTCCCAAAACTTTCATAACTTTGAGCGGAGGCGATAACAGGAAGTCATTCAAGTCATTCAATAAATGCTATCCGATGATTTGATTGAACAGATCCATTCTTCCAAATGGGTACACCCTATGGTCTCTGTTTTGAAGAAGGATGGTAGTGTTCGTATGAGTTACAGGCTTTGAATAATCAGATTCTGACCCACAAATTCGTAATTACTTCATTTGAAGAACTCTTTATCCATATGGCCGGGGCGAAGATTTGCACAAAGTTGGATCTACGTAACGCCTTCTTCCACATGCCCCCAACAGATGACTGCAAGCACCTTACAGTTTTCTAACATCGGACGAGCTATTTCAGTACGAGGTACTCCTATTGGGATTGAGCTCTGCACCCACTACAAGGCAAAAGTTTATGGCCCAGGCATTCGCTGGGATGCTCGGCATTGAGGTTTAACTTGATGATATTTGTGTATTCGGCTGTACTCAAGAACAACATGACAGATGACTCGAAGCTGTGTTTCAAAGGCTTCAAGAACTCAATTTACGCCTCAATGTGCAAAAGTGTGTGTTTAGTGTCTACTTCGTCTTTACTGTACGCTGATTCGCAGGCTTTCTCACACGTTAGTTTATCAGCGTCCTTTTTCAATAGTAATTCACAAAGTTGATCATCTTTGATGCCCGATATGAACTGTTAAATCAACATTGATCTTTCGATTTTCTTCTGTGAAACTTTAGAATACTCACAAAATCGAACCACTCGGTTTAATCGAGTAACAAACTATTTCAGTGGCTCCCCATTTTCGGGAAAATGCGAGAGAATCGAAATCGAGCAATGAATACAATCAATTGCGATCCCACGAAACGGTCCAAGCTAATGAGAGCAGATTGTACGTTGGAACACTATTGTAAATTAAGATCGTCAAATTTTCGTTGTCCTTCGTCCCCGAGCCAATGACGCAAAAGTCTTAATTTGTTGCTTTCATCCAGAACAACCGATGGATGCGTAGGTGAGGCAGAGGCAGTTGCATCATAATGCGATGTTGTCCAGTTAAATAAAGAAGTCAGAAACACGGGTTTGCACAATGTATCCATGTTCATATCGCTACATCCTTACATGTGCACACTGCAGTCAAACTGATTTTTTTACCCAATGAGATAATAATCGTGAGACGAAGACAACTGAACTATCACAAACTCCACTGCTATTCACGTCAAACATTAGATTTTCGTTCCTTGGACATGGATATTGGCGAATAGATGCGGTCACCATGGGCATTCAACTGGGACCGACATTTGGGGACGTTTTCATGGCTGCCTAGAGGAAAGGCTTCAAGCAGATGTTTCAAAACTAAATCTCTACTGTCACTATGTTGATGGTATCTTCGTTATGATCGAAATGAATGAAGACGGAGAAAACCTATTTTACCGATTCAACACAATTCACCCCAACATCCAGTTAACCAGTCATGACGAACGAGACGAACCCATCAGGGTATTAGACGTAAGCATTACAAAACGACTAGATGGTTCAGTTAAAATATCAGTCTTCCGAAAGAACAAATGGTCTGAACAATGTTTGCATTTCACTAGCTTAGCCCTAATGCGATAAAAAAAGGGTCTCGTTCACTATTTCACTTCACTTCCCGAGGCTCTAGCCGTTCATAATCACAAACCCGGTCTATGCAAACAACGTGGATGGTTAGTCACATCAGCTTTACATTAGTGATTGACTACTCTCTCTCGCTCTCTCTTGTCTTTCGTGTTATCCGTTGTGATATGCAATCTTGTTTTTTTCTCACGGTTATTATCCCACTGACGTCGTGTCGAGACGGCCAACCTCAGAGCTCGCGTGGACCCCCTGTAGCGAACTGTGGAATTGTGGAATTATAACACAAATAGCCTACAAACGGATCATCGCATGCGTTGAATCACTGGATATGACACAACGGAATCGATAACCACCGGGTACGCATTGACCACATGTGATTACCGGGGGATTGACGGACGCATCTACGGCACATGCACAGCATGAGTCAGCTAATACGTGAATGGGAGCAGAACAATTTGACGTAGTTGGGCCTGCATAAAAGCGTTTGGAGGAGCGGAATACACATCGGCCGACACGAATGGGGATAATGGGGTAATGAGACTACTGGTTTGTGTCCGTGTGAGTGCATACCCCTAAGAGCACAGCAGTTTGCGAGTAGACATTGAAACAGCTATCTGTGTTTTACAGCATACCTTCTGCATCTCGTTGTCTACCATCCTCATGCGTAGAGATCTTAGGTGGGTGTAGAATTCGGAATAGGAATAGGGGTCGAATAGTGCGAACTCGGATTCGGACGAGCTGTGGATAGAGTTAATTTTATTCAGAAAATCATGCAAATGTATCACAAGTCTTAAACAATCATTGGCCGATTCTTCAATGTCCAATCGACAAGGATATGGTTTATTCGTTTGCTTTCTTGCATCCAACCAATCCGATTTGTGTCAATTGAGATCACAGGATTGGTCGGTTATTCCACTTCCTGATTGGTTACCCGGAAGCTGTATCGTGATGCATGCGTACTCGTTACACGATCACCACAGTGGGTTGCAATGTTGAACATATCTAGTACAAAAGCAAATCAGCAGTTTGCGAATCGAGATTGGGTGATGGGAATTATATGGTGTGTAAGCAATAGGCCGGGGTTGGTCACTGAGCTGAACTGGGTCGAACAGGTAAGAAGCATGTCTCACTGACAGAGTTCGTATCGGGCGTAATGGAAGTATCTTATTTTGATAATGCGATATTTTAGTACAAAGAGAAATGTTCACATAATCTATCAGACTCCCGAAAAATTTACTTGTGATGAACACATCTATCGATCTATTTATATCCCTAGCTGAGCGATTATTCTCTCAAGTGGAAAGAGCTCGTACATGAGCAGAATGAAATGGATGTCCCAGAACACTATCACTTTTTATTATGGACACGGGATGAGTCAGAATTTATGCATTTCGATGCGAAACAGCTAAAACAAACTTGAAGGGCACTGTTTCGTGGCTGACTGACGTAGTTCAACACATTTAACTGGGAACAGACAAAGGCGTGTTTATGCGATGGCAAGTATGGGAAAGTTACCTTTCACTCATAACAAAATAGATTGAAATTTCACAGTCTGAGAATGGACGCACGTATTGACATGAATGCAAAAAACGTAGGATAATGAACATGAAATATACAAAGATGATACCAGATCAGAATCATCGTGTTTCCAAATCTAACATTGATTGTATTTACGTACAACTCAAATTTTTACCTACAGTTTTGTTCATCCTGCATTCTGAAACGCTTCACTTTTCTAAGAACGTGTGTGAAGGCAAAAACTTAATCAAGTGTTTACACTATTGAAGATGTTGCCTTATCTAGTGCGAACTCCCACCCACCCCCCACACACACACATTCAAATGTGCTTATTCGCTACCCTAAATGAACAGAACAGAAGAGTGCAGTCTTGCTAGTTCAAGAAAATAAGGGAACAACTGCGCACTAATTCCGAATGGTCTTCGCACACCCTGATGTAAGGCCGAATCAAAATGCGTGGAACAGATGAATGTTCAATGAGTCAGCATCACACAAGAACACAGGCATAATCTGGTGCTGGTGGTTTCGATCGGTATAAAACAAACGTTTTCCTTTTGCAGTAACTCTTCATTTTAATGGAAAAAGTTTAGAAGTTAACTGGTCACAGTTACTGAATCATAAGATAATGCTTTGTGAATAATGAACACGCAACACAAAAGCATCAGTTCCGAAGCCTAAAGTTCGAACAATCCTAGAGTGGAAAATAACTCTCAAATCGCTCTTCCATGTCAGCTATACACTTGACCACTAATCCTATTGAACTTCGATTGTGGCATTCTTTTAGTCATTTGAGAAAGCGAACAAACATGTTTGTGGACACTGATGATCTTTTCATAAAACGTGACTCAAAATATTCAAGAATGAAACAGACATCCTGGAGTGAATTAGTGTATTCAATGTTGCAACTACGAAAGGTACTACGATACAATTGGACGGTTCAGGTGTTCCATAAAAGTATGATTATTCTGTTTTAGATGAAACACCTCGGTTTGTGTAATCCCATAAACCCCCAATCATTTCTTTCTTTCATCTACAGTCAAATCATACCCTGCACCGCGCTCATAAAACAGATATAA
>UZAN01052279.1:0-13501 GCA_900618425.1 Echinostoma caproni
GGTTACCTTAACTATTATTCTATGCAAGCGCATGGAAAAGCTAATCAAGACGCATGTCTGTACCCACCTTTGAGAGTATGCATTGCGTAGCATGCCCCGGCATGGTCTTATGAAAAACCGGTTGTGCCTGACAAACCTCTTATAGTACCTAGACGAAGTCACAGAGAGGGTAGACGAAGGCAAAACAGTAGAAGTATGTTACCTCGATTTCAGTAAGGCGTTCTATTCCGTAAATCATAGACTGCTTCTACATAAGCTATTTTCGGAATCACAGGAACAATATTTAAGTGAATGGAAACATTTTTGACCAAAAGGACATTCTGGGTTAGGGTAGGAGAACAACCTTCCCAAGTTCTTCATGTCACAAGAAGCGTGCCAAAAGGGTCGGTGTCAGGCCCGCTCTNNCCAGCTCACCTTGCTTCATCTTCGCTGATGATGTAAAGGTGGTTGGATCTAGTGGAAGAGCCGACTCAGAAGAGGATATTACAAATGTGGTCAAGTGGTCTCAAGAATGGGATATGTCACTAAATGCAACAAGGAGTCCCTTGCTCTCTAGAACCGGGGAACCATCTAAGACTCTCAAGGACTGGGAGCAATTCGAAGTGGGTGCTGTAACCAGTGCCAAGGATCTAGGAGTCATAGTAACTGCAGATTAAAGTTAGAGTGCCCAATGTGAAGCTTCAACTGACATAGCAAGATGACAGCTGATTGGAACAAGGTCAGCAGTTTCGTGTAGAAAAGCAGATGTATATATATTCATCCACAGACACATCGCAAGGTATCACGGAGAATACTGTGTTCAGGCTTGGTCGACCGTTCTAAAAAATCAAGGTTATATTTCACAACCAAAGTCGTGAGGCATGCTGGGATGCACGGTCATTTTGTACAATAAATGGCAGAACATTTGGGTCGACAGTTATTGAGATTAAGAAAAATCGGAACGCGATCTGCTTGCGCGCGAGAAACAAAGAGAAACACAAAACGGTCATTGGACAACTTTGTTCATTCGGGAAATTTATAAAAAGGAAGATGAGCAATGTAGTACATTTCTGACAGGTTAAAGTTCTGTGGTTAAGGAGATATGAAGACAAAAAGTCACAGAGGCGGGAATGTAAGAAATGAAAACGTGCACGCATTTTGATGGGTTCGTGTTATCTAGAACTGAGTTCAATCAGGGACGAGAAATGAAAACTGCGCCTACTCGACGCGGTAAATATGTCAAACGTTCATCGTGTGGAGGCGAAAAGATACAAAAACTGGATGGGTGGAGTTGTTTTGAAGGTTGTTTTGTGTATGTGCTGGAAGAGTTTTGTTTAAAAAAATGGTTAGATAAAGCTCTGTCCGTACGCTAGTTTCTGAGTGAAATCGCTGTTTGGGCGTAGGGTGATTGGGTCAAGACGTGGAGGAGAGGTTTCAAGCCTTGCCAAATCTTCAATCATTAAAACCGAGGCGTTTGGGTCGCTGCGTGCGGGCCTGCAAATCAACATTGAGTTTTTTAGTGAAACGGTCCAATCGATGGAAGATTTCATAGAGTTCAGCTTTTGTTTTTCGGCTTACTTCAGTTTTCTTCAACGGTGCGTAGCGTGCCAATCCGATAGGAGTCGCCGTTAGTCTTACAGCAGAAGATCTCTGGAATAGAAGCCGGAAATGCAAAACAGTCTGGGTTTGGTTTCCAGTTGATGAGTGGGGGAGGGAAGGAGAGGAAGCATGCATGTTATCGCGCAATCTACTGCTAAAACTTTAGAACCGTCACGAAAATGGACTGATAAATTGAATCAAGAGAACAGTTTTCACTGATGACCATTATATACATAGCAACGGTAAGACAAACGGCAGTGCTGATTTTTGTACGGCGAACAATATAGAAACTATGTGAAAAATGTGTAGATGGCAAAAGTGAAAATATGAAAGCAAGAGAGAACCTGCCTGAAGTTTAGATATGGTCAGCAGGCGGGGTACCTGACAGAAGAGAGTCATGTGGTAGAGGCAGTTTATTTCAGTAGGAGGATCAAGGTTTTCGAAGGACATCACCGACATCATTTGAGCGGAAATACTCAAACAGTGTTCCCAAACCCTAACTGAAATAAAAATGATGATTCTGATTTGGCTCTGTAGCATCATGAATTAAAGTATTCGGATGTGCCCGAAGGCCTGCTAATTGTCGAACTTTATTAGGGTGTATTCCATCTGGTCCCGCAGTATTATTTCCATTTAGCGACGCGAGTTCTCTGGCTACATCACTCTCGTGAATGATTATTTCACTAATTGTTGGTGTACCTAGTCGCAGTGCAGTGGGCTCCAAAACATCCCGTTGCACTGGTTGACGTTATATACCTTTGAGGAGGGCTGAAAGGGTGGTTGCCTTGTCTTGGTCTGATGTGGCCAAGCTACCTCCACTTATCTCCAAGGTGTCCTCACCTTCTTTTATATTTTTGTTGGCTTACATGTAGGCTTAAAACCTTTTGGGATTATGCTTGATGGGCTTTGCAACTTCCTCTCGTAGGTATACTTCCTTTTTCGTTGTAGAGCCTGTGCCTTAGTACGAGTTTTCTTATAATGACACCATGCCTGATGAGTGCCATATATTAGATAATTTGCCCAACATCTTCGGCGTGTTTTAAGTGCCCTATCTAGCTTGGTCCACCACTTGTGGTTTCTAGTCCTTTGACACAACGGAGCAAACTCGTCCATAAGTTGGCATACACCTACTTGGATCTTATGCCATCTCTCTTCCACTGTGGACTCCGGGGATTCTGATGTCCAGATGACACTCTGCTGCTTCACGCAAGTCCACCGCATTTATACGACTATAGAATCGTACAAATGAGGCTTCTGGCTTTCTCTGCTCTTCCGTGAGCAATAATCTAAACACCAGATGATTACGTTTGCCCAGTGGTTCTTCTAGTTTTACTTCGCTTACATCTGTCGCGCATCTTGTTATGACTAGGTCCANGGTCCAAGGTGGACGGCCACTGTTGATCCTGGAGTCTTGTGGCCTGCGTAACGTGTTGTGTTAGCGCATGTGAGTGTATCCATTCTATTAGAGTTTTACCTGTAGACCCACTCATTGCACGCGCTTTCACCCAGTCGATCTTCTGGAGGTTGAAGTCTCCAAGTATTAGAACCCTTTGGGACTTCAAAAGGAACACATGCATAACCTCAATTAGTTCAGTGTCCTCTAACGATGTTGCTTGTGGTGCTCTGTACACACACGATATACATTGTGGTCTCCTACCTAATAGAAAGTTGCATGCTATGGCCTGGAGATTAGGCGTGGCTGGGGTGGCTTGTGCATTCCAATGGTTCATATTATTCTTGACCAATATCAACACTCCTCCACCTTGTCTGCCATCCTCTCTATCCTGCCTGTAGACTACATCGTTATTAGGGTAGGTCAGTTCAGTTCAGTTTGCACAGGACAGAAAATGGCCACGGCCAATCGAGCGTCCAGAATTCCTTCGGTGGTATGCGGTCAGTTNTAGGGCAGTTGGTGAAGTGCTCTTGTTGCATCCATGTTTCCGTGATTGCTATGATCACCTAACCTTGTATTGGAGGCCCCAGTTCGCCCCACTTAACTTCGACACTGCAGGCGTTGGTGTACCACACGNTATTGCACCCACCACTGCGAAAGGTATTCCGTAGATTCCTGGCTGAAAAGAGGAAGTAAAGGGAAAGATGCCTCATCTCACCTCCAAAGAAGAAGATTGTTATACGTGAGCGTTCTTTCTCCAAGCTACATCCCAAAACATGGCATAGCGAAAACAACAACTAACAAACATGACCCGTTCCTAATCCTCGTGTTTTCCTAAGTCGATAACTGGTCAGACCTCCACTTCAGGAACAAGTTCACACCACCGTCCGTCCAGGGCCGTCTTGAATGCTAGCACGGTCGGCAGTTCTACTAGCTCCACAGGTAGTCTGTTTCATATGTTGACTACCCTGCTGCTGAAGAAGTGTGATCGGATTATCAATCGAGACCGGGCATCGGCTAGCTTCATTAATGCCCCCTTGTACGGGAATCTAGCGCTTTCTGGAACAGGGTTTCAGTTCCAATACCAGATAAACCATTCATTATCTTAAATGTTTGTATCGTATCTCCCATAAGCCTTCTCTGTTCTAAGGAGAATAGTCCCAGGTACTGAATACTTTGCTTGTAGTCTTTACCTCGTTGACCCTCAAACATTTTCGTTGCCAGTCGTTGAACGCATCCTTGTTGAAGAAGAGTGACCATGCCTGCACACAGTACTCGAGGTGAGGTCTAAATACAGCTTTGTACAGAGGCACGAACACCTCCGGTTTTCTGCAAGATAGTGCTGAACTCAATCTGAAGAGTTCGCTGCGAGCTTTACTTGCGGCTGCTATGCACTTCTGGGCCCAGCGGAAATCGGAGGTTACGATGATACCCAGGTCCTCAACCTTACTAAACGATTCTATCGTGAACAAACCCTGGTCTTGCACTACTGTTAAGCTTTTGTCGGTCCGCGATAGCAACTGGCTTTACCAGCATTCAGTGGCAAATCCCACTTCTACGCCAAGCTGGGGACAGCAGCTATGTCACTTTCAAGGTTCTATCTTCCTTTAGGTCCAAACACCTTGACATCGTCGGCGAAGAAAAAGGTGGGCGATTTCAGCAGCGCAGCAAGGTCGTTTACGAATGGTAGGAACAACATGGACTTAGCATCGATCCCTGGGGTACACTACTTGTGACGGATGCTGTACGCGAGCACTTGTCACCTAGTTTAACGGAGCACATTTTGCAGGTGACGAATTCTCTCAGCCATGCGTGTATTTGTCACCTTATACCAAACGCCCCTATTTTGCCTAATAGCAGGCGTTGGTTGACCGAGTCAAACGCCTTGCTAAAGTCAAGATAACATAAATCTACTCTGTGCCCAATCATCTGGTAACTTCGGCTAAGAAGCCCAGTAGATAAGTCAAATAGGATCTACTTTTGAGAAACCCTTGTTGAGTTGGACACAGATTAGAATGCTGCGTTAAGTACTGGCATATCTGGGTACGAATAATCTTTTCTAGCACCTTACACAAGGTAATAATTAGATCAACCAGCCTGCAGTTACCTAATTCTGATCGGGCTCCTCCTTTATGTGACACATGCAAACCAGGTAGGTGTGACCACTTTCGAAACCAAACCTCTATCAGTGCACCGATTCAGCTTCAAAGCTGTATCTGTGGAACACATTCAATCTTGGTACATTCTCTTAGAAGTATTGTGACCACCTGTTCATCACCGAACTAGGCTCACCTCGCTTTCGCTCGAATTATTTGACTAAACTATGTGGCACATGCAAACCAGGTAGCTGTGACCACTTTCCAAAGTGAACCTCCATCAGTACGCCGATTCAGCTTCAAAGCTGTATCTGTGGAACACATTCCATCTTGGTACATACTCTTAGAAGTTTTGGGACCACTTATTCATCAGCAGAACTATTCTCAACTTCGATGTCGCCTGCGTACAAGTACATATACAAGTATATATACAGGCTTATACCATCCCTATTATTCCACTTTTCCCATTGACTTGTGACATGCTGTCTGTTCCCTTATCGCTTCTCAGCTGGGTATTACTCCAGACTGTTCAGTATGACTCTTTTGTTCCAGATTCGGTTGGCTTGGACCTGTCCAAGGCTTGGAGTCTGAACCCACAATGAAAANCGGCAAACGTATGAACTCGCTGTACTCCTCCCTATTCAATCATATCCATTTTCCCCGTCTATTGTTCGACATTTTGCCTCTCCGTATCTTCGCCCATTAGAGCCGCACTCCGTTTCCCCACGATAAAGGGGAACAGTTACTTCAATTTCGATTGATTTGCTTATACAGCACATTCTTCTATCCTCCACACCAACGTTTGTGACCTTGTCCGCTTTGTGTTCCATTTCGTTCTGGTCCCTCACCATCTCCAGTATGTACGTCTCCCAAGTATTTTATCCATTTACCTGTACTGTCGTTGTACATATGATTATTTTGAACGTATGATCATGCCTTGTGCATGCTTCACGGGTAACGTGAAATATACATTTTTATTATTATTATGTATTGCTACCACTGTATTGATCGGTCAGTGAAAATTCTTCCTGTTATGCCTACTCAATCTATCTCGGTTCCACATTTGGTGAATTTCACGTTCCATTTACTCAACACTTCCCGGCCTCACACACGCATAAATATTTGACATTTGACTCCCTTTATATATTTATACATTGATCCTACCATTTGACTTTGTTTGTTTATCTGCTTCATTCATACCCTACTTGTTTTAATCGCAACCTGAGCGCTCAAATTTGGCTCGTTTGTGTGCAGCATGACGGTGAGCGTGCTGTTCTTAACCAGGCTTATTTTCTTCCGTTCAGATTTGTTGAATTACGCTCACAATAACACTTGGCTCTTGTTTTCAAGTTGTTTCGAGATCACTTTGAGGTTTGAACAGTTTTTATTTGCTTATTTGATCGTTTATTAATGCAGTACCGTAGAAACTTGTTGAAGCATTTGTTTCGTTGACGTTTTGGGATCCGATTTTGGCTACGCCTTATTTGTTGCTCTCTACATGAGCCACTACAACCGCTGCTACCTTCCAGTCCGTCGGTGGGACGCCCTGATCTAATGAAACTTTGAATAACTTATACACCGGTCCTGCGAGGTTGTCCACCATGGGCTTGATTATAGCAGGATGAGTTTCTTCCGGTCCAGCAGCTTTATGGAAATCTAGGCCCTTTAAGTGCTGCCTCACTATCTCTTCCGATAACTGAATCTCCCCAATTTCTGGCTGNNNNTTCCTAGCTCCAAGGTTCTCGGCAAACTGCCAAAATAGCCAACCAAGTCATTGGCCTTACTCGGGTCGTCCATAACGGCTGCTGCAGCACCTATATTTACTGGTCTTATAATCTCTATTAGTGCTCACTTGGACTGAACGTAGCTCTAGTATTTCTTTGGTTTGATCTTGGCGCATTGGGCCAGCTGAAGCTCATGTTGCCTTTTTGGTTCTCGTATTAGCCTAACTACCCCATTTTCACACCTTCTATAACGAATTTACACCTGTTGATTCCCGGAAACTCTACAGCTCTTCCAGTACGTATTTCGTTGTTTATTAGCCCTGGCTCTGGCTGCTCTCACCACAACGGATTACCGCTACGTCAGCTCGGTCTCAATGGAGCAAATTCGTTTTTCAGATGTACGAGGGCCTCCCTAATTAACATCCAGTGATATTCTGCACTAGCCCCTTCCGGATCATCCCTAACCAACTCCGATGCCCCGGTTCGAATGTTCCCCATATCCATACAGCCGAAATTTCTAATCAGCTTTGATAGTCCCCTAGCTTGCCGCATGCACACTTTCATTGATTTGATGACGTGGTCGCTTTTACCAAGAGGTAGGTGCGACTGTATCGCCATGATATCACTCTTGTGTGTGGTGATCACTAGATCTAGCTGGGACGGAGCATTGCCCGACCTGAATCTAGTGCTTTCCCTAACATGCTGCCATGTGGCATTTTTACACAGCCATTTGATATAGTTCTCCTCTGGTGTCCCCCGGGTGCACACCTCAGACCTCCGGTCTATGTGGTAGGTTGAAGTCACCAAATATGAAGGCCTTGTTAGCTTTCTAAACTATCCTCGTGAGGGCACACAGCAGTTGACCATCGTGCTCACGGTTTGTACTTGATGCACGATAAACACGTACTACGTTAACCATGGTATTTTGAATATTGGTGTTACTGTGCACAACTGCACACTTCTCGTGCTGAGAATGGTCTCTAAGTTTATATGGTTTGTGCCTCTTCTGATCAGAATTGCCACGCCTCCCGCCTATACCTGATTTCGGTCCTGCTGGTAGAAAGAGAAAGACTCTTGGACTGTCTGCGGTATATGGTCTGTATTACTCAGCAATGTTTCAGTGATTGCCGCTGCAGACATCTACTGTTCCCAGGCCATCTGAGTCACTTCTACCCATTTATTAATAATAATAATAATAAGTGTATATTTCAAGGAGCTCCGTGAAGCATGCATAGACATGATCAAATGAACAACATAATCATCTGTATAGGAGGAGCGCAAAACGTTGAAGGTCGCAGTGAACATAAATACAAATCGAATACAAAGTGGACAAAGTATTGGAGAAAAATGTTGAGGATGACGGAATGCTCTAAAAGAGCAATTCGGTGGAAGTAGGACGAAAGACAAGAATCTCTATGCCAGATGAACGGTTAGATGATTGGAAATGCGACAATCAGTGGGTAAATTAACAAGAGGCAGCCTGCAGATCGTTAGACGGGAATGGATGGGAACAGACACAAGAGCGGATAGGATGAAGCAGAATACAGTGAAACTATCAAAGTATGTATATGCACTTCGAGTTGTGAAACAGACGAGTCCTGTAGAGTTTTGTTCATAAGATTCAGGGGCTTCGATATGCAATTGATTGATTAGGGTTATTCTCGTTATTTAGGCGTTGATCGCTCCGATGTGGGACTGAATACATGCTAGAAACCCAAACTTAAAACACCTTGTAGGTGGGGCAGGGTGTGCGTTTCTCAACCTGGTTCCTAACGCTGCATGTGTAGTGTCTTAAGTTTCTATCCGCTTTTATCCAACATGATTGTACAGCTTGATTTATTATGCACAACACATAGGAACACAATTTAAAAAATCTGTTCGTAACTCCACACGTGTTCTCCGAGTGTTGCTGAAGCATTACGCAATCATTATCAGTTATCGTCAAGCAATCCGTTAACTGTCGCAGCCATCCATTTCAGCTCCACTGCACCTCATCAACCGGAGCCACACATCTGAAGAACAGGATCAATCAACCAGCCGGACAATCCTTCTGTGAGTCCATTGCATGTACCGTTTATTTCATTATTATTCGTATATGTAGTATCTTTTTCACTACATATGCGTTGATGTACAGCATGAATATGCTGTCCTTCGTTGCTAAGCGTTTCCCATAGATCCTTCCTGCTCGGACCTCGGGAGCAGGATTTGAGGAGACATCAAGTTTTTTCCGCGGTACATGGAGCCTGCTGGTCGTTTTGGTGAGCCACCTCTTTGCTGAACCTTAGTGAAGCTTCTTCGTCTAAGTTGTCTCCTTGCAGGCAACATTGTCGTTGCTCGTCTCTTAGGACATCTTCAATGATCACGACTCCCCGCGATACTCCTGGTATGCGTGCTGCACAACTGCCGGAAGATATCATCCGAGTTTGGACCTGGTTGTTTAGCTTGTCAGTATTCATACCCACTTCTCGAACATTTAAGCGTTCTCTGTCATTCCCACTGGGTCCGTCTGGCCTCCTGTCCTTTGGGCTACCAGCAGAAATCGGGCCAGCAGTAGATCCCTAGTTTGTTCCGCGACGAACTCCACTAGAATGGGTCGCGCAGGAAGGCCATTATCGTTGGGATTCGGGGATTTATACGTTACCAAGATGCAAGATACCTGCTAGACGCAGTATGTCTAACACCCTTCTACGATCCAACTCCCGCCTGGTCTTGGCCTCCCTCACATAACGCTACTCCCGGTTAAGTATCAGAAGCCTTCATCCGGATTCATCGTACAATTCTGTTTTTGTAGATCCGTCCTGTGTCTCTCGAGGGATGCGCATGATCAAATGTACAACAATGTAAAAAAAAATGACGGTCCGAACAAAGATTAAATGTACAGAGAGGGTAAAAACGTAATTTTCAAACGGGCACAAAAGACATCGTAACCATGCATTGCGGTGAAAAAGGAACACAAAGCGGACAAGGCCATAGAATGCAGCACTGAGAGTGATCTGATATGGAGATCATATCAATGGCTTGGCTTACTCAGCAACACTTTAACTAGGAGGGGGAAGCTTTACCCCGTTGGCAATGCGCTCAGGGTTCAAATGGTATTTTAACCATCAGATGTAGTGTAAAAGCACCCGTCTTTTGGGGCAACATAGCGTATGCCGTNCCCATATTAACCATTTGTTTTTGGTTCTTCCCCTGTTTGCAGGGTTGGTTTGCGACTGAGCTCCATCATTTGCTTTTGCGAACCGTATAATTTACGGTGTGTCTTACTGTGCCAACCACAGGAGTCGTCGTCACCTATCTCTCTCGGTTGGGGATGTGATGGTTTCTTTCGGATCGTCCTGTATAAATTGGTTGATAAGAATGTAAGGTTTCTTGATGAAATCAAGAAGGAAGAGAAGAAAAGGCAAATAGTGCAGAGGACAAGTGAGAATGGTGAAAACGTGTAAACGTGTAAACAGCCTCCTTCATTCTCAGTGAAGCCATACTCCCAGTTATCTAGTTCACCTGCACTCAGGTACTGGCCCCGAGCATCTGTCCGTCTGAGTCCGTTTCCCGCCTACCCTGTATAATAGTGATTCTGTGGTTGCCGCGCAACTGAGCAGTCGACTGTCTATCCACCAGGGATATTTAGGTCTTTTCCAGTACACACAAGTGTACACAGACGAAGATGAATGTATGCCTACATTATTCGTCCTGTTTGGGGCCGTTTATGCATCTTCCGGAAACAGTTCCTTCCACATTGCATCTAGGCGGCCCTTAAATTCTCGGAATGAGGCTACTGAAACAACCGAGGCCGGTAACTTATTCAAGGGTTTATAACCTTATGGGCGAAGAATGTCGTCCAGATACTCCTTACTGCTCTCGGTTTTTTAAGTTTCAGTCCGTTTCCTCGCAGAACGAGGTTATTATTCCTGGATAGCAATTGCGTGGCCGTACTGGATAAACCCTTTAGTTGCTTCAAAGCCTCTATAAGGTCTCCCCTTAATCTTCTTTTGATCAAAGAAAACAGGTTAGGTTCTCTTAGCATGCCGTGGTGGTCCAACCCTTCCATCCCTCTTATCCGTCTAGTGAATCTCCTGTGTACACTCTCCAAGATCACCGAGTCCTTCACGAGGGATGGCGTCCAGGCTTGCACACAGTACTCTAAGTACAGCCTCACAAACGCTTTGTAGAGCGGGAGGAGAACTACCTTGTCTCTCGAGGCCACCGTCCTCAGTAACTAATGCAGCGCTCTATTTGCCTTCGTTGCCGCTAGGAGACACTGCTTGGCTGGTTTGCAGGTCTCGGGTATGAGCACTCCCAGAACTTTCATCTACCCTGTTTGAGTTATTTCCTGAAGGTTATCCAGGTTACGTAGCCTGTTAGTCGATGGTGGCTGGCTTCCCTGGAATAGAAGCTTCCTGCACTTAATAATGTTCAGTGATAGCTCCCATTCCTTCGTTCACTTTTGCAAACGATCTAAGTCTTGTTGCATTTGCGCTGAGGTGGGGTCTTCAACTAGCTTAAAATCATCCGCAAACACCAAAACACGGTCCAACCAGTTCTTGGGGCAGGTCGTTGATATGAATGACGAGAAGTAGCGGCCCTAATACCGATCCCTGGGGGACGTCACTACACGCTGCTTCTCTACTCGAACTTGCCCCATCCACGTTAACATGGAAGGTTCTCTCACGGAGGTATTCATCGATCCACCTAAAGATGCCGGGGCTAAAGCCGAGTGCTTGTATTTTTCGAACTAGGAGACGATGGTCGACGGAGTCGAACGCTTTCTGAAAGTCAAGGTAGCATACTTTGACTCCGTGTCCTCTATCTAACCTGGCTGTAACCTCGTCAAGAAATGCTAGTAAGTTCGGTAAACACGACTTCCCATTGACAAAGCCATTTTGCTTGCCCGATAGCAACTCATGAGTTACTAAGATGTTGCGCCATCCTGTCTCTCAATATTCTATCCGATACATTCCGTGAGACCGGCGTGAGACTGATCGTCCTGAAGTTTATCGGTTCCTCGGTGCAGCCCCCTTTATGTATAGGGACTACCTCAGCCACTTTCTAATCTCCCGGCACCGTTGCACACTCAGACTGTATAGTCTCGCAAGCGAGTCACTCAGTACGATCAATAGAGGCTTCATAATTGCCGGGTGGATGCCGTCCGAACCTGCGGACTTGTGCCTTTGAAATGCCCCCAGCACCACCTCTATCTCCTCCGGGTGAAAGAGTGGATCCACCATCACCGGAACCCGGGCAGATTGGAGGACTGGTGTAAATCCTCCATCCGCCTGATGCACCTCAAAATGTTTTAAGAATCTCCGCTTTCTTTGTGTCATTTTCAGCGCACTACTCGTTTTCGTCTCTCACACAGCCTACTGCTGAGCAGCCTTAGACTGGAAGTAGTTATAGTACACCTTCGGGCAGGTTTTGGTCCTAAGTGCGAGACATTTTTCATACTTCATCTGACATGCTCGCTGAACCCTCAGCGCACCCTCCGTAGCCCTCATATATTGTAGAAGCCTTAAATGGCCTCCTGATTCTCCGAAACGTGCCCATGCGGCATGTTTCCGTAGTTGGAACTTGACCACTCCGTTCGTCCACCACGGGAGTCTTCTTTGCCTTCTGATTTTCCGCAGTGGAGCAAATTCCAGCGTAAGTTTAGTAAGGTTGCCCTTTATAACTCCCCACAGTTTCTCAACTGTGTTTCTACTTTTCCATCAGCTTAAGGTGGCGCCCCTGTCCAGCATGTCTTGAATGTTTATTCTTTTAAAGGACCTGCGTGTCTTATCTGGTGGGTTGTCGGGCGTAAATAATACATGAAAGTGTATTACTAAGTGGTCGCTGCGACCAATTGGCGCTCTCAGTAGCAAGTTTCTTTCATCATTTGGGCACTTGGTTATGACCAAGTCAAGCAGTCCTGCTGTGCATCCGGCTCTGAACCTCGTGGGCTGCAATACGTGGTGAATTACGTCTCGCTGTCGTAGAAACGCAATCAGGCGTTCCCCGAAGGATGTTGGATGTAGTAGCTTGTGTCGCCGTCTGGGTTCCGTTTGATTTTCATTCCCCCATCTACTTTGGAACCCCCCTCCTCAGTCACCCTAACACCTTTTACAGGCCTTTCTTCGGCCGACTGGTCTCTGGCGTTTCTGGTTTTCGGCTCCAGTGGGTGCTTCGTTCCCTGTACTTTCACTGGAAGTCCCTCGGGTCTCTCTCCCGAGGGCTCAGTCCGTTTTTTGGGACTTCAATACTGGTGGTTGGTGGATAGCTCGCCTGGGTGCTTACCACCTCTCTAAGTGTTTTTATGCTTGTTATCGGATATGGGGTGATCATCCTCAAGACCGGACTTAATGAATTTCCGAGGCGGCGCCCGGCAATACTGGAATACGTTTCTCGAGGCGTCGCGTCGCCAGTCTGCGTGAGCTTGCACTCTTTCGATCGCTAACCTTGGCGACTTCCACGGGCCAGCTAGCGATGTCCCCTATGAAGAGGATGCGTTTCTAAATTCTCCTCTCCTCATAGTTAGGGGACCAGGTTCAATTGTGAACAAACCGGAAATCGCCTTCCTCACTCTTTCCGATGCTGTCAGGAAAGCGTCCCGGTATTTCGGGTTCCCGAACTCAGCCAGCACCGGTCTTGCTGCCCCCCAGCTAGTGTCCGTTTTTCGGGCCCATCTACCCAGTCTAAATCCATTTTTGAGAAAAGCGTGATCTGGGATAATTCCCGTC
>UZAN01052281.1:3547-15506 GCA_900618425.1 Echinostoma caproni
TGCCCGATGCGTTTAGATTCCTCTACAACACAAATAACACCATGGTTCTGAGATACGCCGAGACACTAGCTATTCAAAATTACCATTCGAATCTGTGTAAGCAGCGTAAAAGACTTATCACTCCTGGCGCTGCCTTGGTAAAAAGTGTGTTTGGTGAATAATTTTTGACCGCGATGTTTCTTCGCCTATGAATCTGTTATTTACTGATCATATAATAATGATCATATAGACTACAGTATGCACGTATACAGATGCAGCGAAGTAATGATCCAGGGTACATTGTGCAAATCTGTGTTTTAAGCCTTTAGTTTCATCCGTTTCACCTCCCGATCTGAACTTCACATAGGGTTTTCTATTTTATTTCATATAATTCCGGGGCGAACTTCTTACCTAGACAGCCACCGAAACTGATAGTTCCAACCGAATTCTCATTAGTTGTTTGGGTTTGTTCGACTTACGTATTAAAAAGTGTCATGTGCGTGCAAAATGTTAGACACAAGTGAGCCTGTTTCCCACGTGCATTGAAAGAGTACTTAACCTTTTCCCGTATGACTTTCGATTTTCGTTTATCCCGATCCGAGTGAACAAAATCCCAATTCGCGTGAATTACTTTTCCGCATATGTACACACGTGACTCCGAATATGAAGAAACAACATCAGTTTTCTGCCGTTTGGATTTTTCGGTTCGTAGTATATTACTTGTCTTCTCCTCTAACTACATCCACTTCCCTCTCCTCTCAGTCGTGGTAAACGTTGACTACTACTGTGCCCACGGTTTCATAAGTTCTCCCCTCACGCGTACCGCATTATCATCCAATAGGTATGATTGGTCCATACCACAAGAACAAGACTCGACATCTCTTCAGTCCTTCTGGTATTTTTGAGTAGTTCGAGCAATAGAGTCGAGACCATTGGTTCGCCCAACGTATCCAGAACTACTGGGCAATTGTGATCAAACTGAGTTTCATTTTATTTATCACCTAGACTATTGCTTTAGGTATGGACAATAATTTATCTCTTGTCTACTTCGATCTACTTAGTTTCTAGGCTTCAATAAACGTGCCCGAACTTGGTTGTCAAGATTAGGTAATCTCAACATGAAAATAGCAAACATCATCAAGTGTGAAAACCCAATATATCCTAATAAGAGCGACTGAAGAAATATCCCAAATTATTTACATAAACCCTTGCAATCTCGGTTATTTGTTATGAGGCATTATTTTATCCGACATATAATCCATTATAGCAACTTTATTGGATGACCAAATCAAATTCTTTTACAACCCAAAGAAATTGTGATTATAATCTATGTTTGATAGCTAACTCGTTGAATTCTAGAAAGACCATTTTCATCAAAGTCGGCCTTCAAATCAAGGTTATTTTTATGCATAGCTTTGAACGGTCCTATTGTTCCCACCATAATGAAACAAGCAGCGCTCAAAACCAAAAGTTCTCGTTAAATTCGTGAAGAGGAAAGAGATAAAATTGCACGAGCACACAGGCTGGGATTTCCCATATCAAATCTTGCCCAATGCTTTAACTTTAACAAGGGCACGATTTACAGCATAATCCATGGAAAAACAACTACCCGAAGTGCTTTTGGAGGTTATAAACCGAGTACATACAAACAGGAGGACGACCTACAAAGACTCATCAAGATTTGTTCATTAATACTTGGAAAAAAATTAATTCAGTATAAATGCTTGTGACTATATGAACCCACACGTGTTTCACAGGGACCCGTTGCTTCAGTTTCGATTATATTCATTGAGTCAGATGAATGCCATATCCAAGGAGAGCAAATATTACAGCTCAATCGTTCCATGACTGGAAATGCTTTATCAGGAGCATTTGGTCAAACTTGGATAACTGGATATTTAATTTGAAAAAGACAGACAATCAATGAGTCCAGTGACAGAAAACAAACGGAATAAGTTGATCTGCAGTGAACATGTTCAACACCAACTCCTCCCCCGGTTATTGTAGATGGGAAGTTGAAGGTGTGCAAGTTCTTAAATATACATCTTGTTTCGAGCCCATGCGGATTCACTGTGACACTGGATTTGCAAGTCATTCCCCTGGTGTGTGCTTCACCTCCTGTGACTTCATCTATTCTTTCCATTCTCATGTTCCGGTAATGAATAAGAAGGAATGCATGCATGCCAACAAACCTAACCGGTGGTGGTGGCCAAGTGGTTAAGATGAACATTAAAACGGTGACTCGAAGTCCCGCTGCCCATCTTCTCGGTTTCTGTATGTTCCCAGGCAGCCTTTTTATGGTCGCGGACTCGCTACTGGAAAGTTGACTGTATGTCCGATAAATAAAAAAGGAAGTAAAAAGACAAAGTTTTGTTTTGGGGGCTGTTGTTTCGTCCTTGTTGGGACTCATCACAAATGCGTTCTATTTTTTGTGTATTCCTGATTTTTACTCTTTATCCAATTACCTCATTGACTCAGTCATAAGAATTTATGAAACAAGGAATGCTAACACATTAAATGTAGCCAGCCAGCTATGATTGGATAGCGTGATTTCAAAAAAATTAGCGGTGACAGTGAAAAGTGAATAAGCAAAGCAAGATATTACTGAAACAGTCTTTTGCGCGATGACCATTTCGTGAAATTTAATACCAAGCAAAACCTTTTCTGCACATGGCGAACAAAATTTGTTCAGGAATAGAAAATCGAAAACCGAGATGTAACGGCGCCCTTCCAGAAAACCCCGATTTACAGATAAGTTGAAAGACCTATTAGTATTGGGGCATTCAACTGGCGTCAGTCAGTAAAATAATCGCGCATCCAACAAGACCGATTGGGCGGAAGGTTACATTGATATAGTGATGGCAATGAAATTTTTCTAGTCACCGAATTAAAAGCATTGTAGTAGTCCAGGAAATCAACTGACACGGGTTTTTATTAACGTAGACAAAAAATGGAATGAATCAAACAGCATCTGCATTGACATTGGAACGCCATTTACAGGGATCGAACTGAAAAACTGCAGTGTTACTACATATAATGCGCTCAATTTACTTATCCAGTACAGAGTATAAGTCAATCAAACGAACCACATCCTCTCCTCCTTACTACAAAGCGGGAGGATACGGAGGTCTGGTCAGGTATTGCGTGCTTTACAGTTCGACAGACAGTAAGTAAAGAGGAATGGAACAGTTTGTGCCACGTGGTTTGAAATGCTATTTGCAGACCATGGAGGATAGTTAATCTGAGGTGGACCATTCATTCATTATTGACAGCCTTTAGTTCATTGATAACTTGTTGTTCTGTGAAAATTAAAGAGATAGGTGGTTAATAAGTTCCGTGGTGACGTTCGCGAGAAGCCATTTACCGAATTAGAAGTACAATCGAGTTAACACTGATGTTGCAAGGGACAATGATAGGCTGAGAGGAAAGGCAGCATTCGTCACCTGGCATGCTAGTAGCATGAAGTTTGGTGGGGTAATCTATTTCTTCCTTGATATAGACCTCGGTGGATCAAACTGGCAATTTATCTCTTGAGCAATAAGCTCCGGTTGTTTTAATCTTTGATTTTCAATCTTTGATTTCAATTAATGCTCACAGAGGAACAATAGATGTGGTTCCAGTAAGACTCGTGTCTTGTGGGGAAACTTACGACGTTTCGGAGAAACATGAGGGTACTTTTACGATCTAATAAAGGAAACAATAATCATAATAAGACTTTCAATATTTTCAATTCGTTTCATCCAATACAACCGCCACTCGAATTGTTAGGAATAGGGAGGGAGCTGTAAGCGATTAAAGTCGGGCTGTGGATCAACATTACGCGAGATTGTCGCACTGTGCATGGTTTGCGCACGGGACCTTCGGGTTGAGGTGATGATGACGATTATGATTCTCATCACCACCACCACCACCAGCATCACCACCATCAGCACTACCACCAGCACCACCAGCATCACCACCAACAACAACACCAGCCAGCTAGCCAGCCAACAATAATTTACAAATTAATCAATGTCCTCTGAAAATTGTGCATAATATTTGACTGAAACGTAGACTCTCATGAGTCATTCAGAGGTGTGATATGCTGAAGGATGAATCTGATGGAACACAAATTGTAGTGCATCCGGTACTGAATTATTATGCGTCCCACCAGGGGACGAAACTTCTATTCAATACTCTCTGTCGCGAATAATATGCGTCGAAAATATGTGGAGTAAATGAATGCCGAAAGGTGCAAGGACTGAAGCAGAACATTCTTCTGAGAGCCCAGTGTCTTTGCAATCTTCTGGACTGTGCATTGAAATTTTCAAGAGCCGGTAATATTTTGCCTACGTTCTAACCGAAGAGAAGAAACATTTCCTATTAAAGCATTTTTTGATAAACATTACGTTTTATTTCCACATCGCTGTCATACAATGATCATACTTTGTTGCATATAACTTATCGTTCTCGAAGCACACAAAGGGGAGGGGGTAATTCAAAGAGAACGGCTTTGATGAATATAATTAGCAGCTGACTACTTCGGTGCTAATCAGTAATCACTCCCTTAAGATAACGTCTGCCACTTTTTTATACATACAGTCAATATCCTGCTATGTCGCACCCCTGAGAAGTCGCATTTTTCGATATCTTCCCACTTTTACGAAAATCCAAACCAACGATATGCATAATAACGTAGTTTTTTTACCATGCAATGTCATACTCCTCAATATGTCGCAGTTTCTGATACCTACTCACGAGACGGCCATTGACCAACGAACCCGTAATGTCGCATTCAGCCAAGGGTGTTTCACCTGACGCGAGCATGACACCATTCACTGATTGGATAATCCTTGTGGGGAGGACACACCGATACCAACAGTCGAAGACTGTTACTTGACTTCAAAATGTGCTGGCACGTATCAATCTGAATGTGTTGAAAGTGCTGAATCAGCTAGGTGTAATGTAGAGCTCAAAAGCCGAATCCCTTGGTATTTCAAGAAAAATTGTTTACAATGTTATAAACCATCGAACGACTATCGGGGAAGTTGTGAACGCTGGAGTATCTCAGGAAGGATACTATCTGAAAACCAGCGAAATGTCCAAGACAGTGAATGAGACCACCTTGTTTTGGTTTACTGCTATGAGGAAGAGGCAAGGTGAGTTTCACATGGTGGATAGTATCGTTTGTAAGAAGGCAATCCAGCGAGCACAAAGAATGCATCATGCTTTCAAACGTGGGTTTCGCTCGTGGTCAGATAGATGGGGTTTTCATACCCACAAAGTAAGAGACAAGCAACTTCTCATGTGCATTACTTCATGGGTTTGTGGGATACGTTTGGCGGTACCACGTGATGCATTGGATGAGTTTCCAGCGGGATTACCGCAGTTAATCCATGGATATACTGTCTGTGATATTTTCAATACTGATGAAAGAGCTTTGTAATACGATTAGCTCTCAGAAGGAACATTACGTCTCAAAGGAGCAACAGTTTCTGGATCCAAGAAATCAAAAGTGGGTCAAGTTGGTGCTTTGTGGGAGCATGACTGGAAAAATGTTATCACCTTTGTTTATCGGAAAATTTCGAACTCCACGATATCTCCGAGGTACAAATAGAAACATCCTTCCCTGCAATCATAGTTCTTCAAAGAACCCATGGATGCCTGCTGCGCTATTCCACAGTTGGCTGTTCAATGTCAACCACAAGATGGTTTCTCCAAGACGCTCAATCTTATTATTTACAGATACCACCTCTTACCATAACAAAGCCGCAATGTTCTCCAATGTCAGATTAGCAGAGCTGCCTTTGAACTGTTCTATAATGTTACAACCGGTGGACCAGGTGTGATTTGATCTTTCAAGTGTTCACTTTGAAACATTTACAGAAATTTGTATGTCGATTGTGAAAAGTTCAGTAGCCTCGGTGGGATTGGAAGCCACGCATGGACGCCGCCTACGCTTTGCACGCGCATCCTCTACCAGCTGAGCTACGAGGCCACGCCGATAGCACTGATCTTTTCACATTCGAATTTACCCATCCAACTTACAGAGGCATGTGGCATCCACTAGTTAGCATGTAAGCTGACTGACAGGTTTTCCTTAGAATTCACCGGACTCCACCGAATGAGCTTTTAAGACAAGTTGAATTGTTCAAATAGTTGTTTGGCAGATTTGAAGATTTACAGAAATACGTTTTTTCTTTGATCGAAGATGAGCAACTTAACATGACAGTCGAGGTGAACATCCTCATTGGCATACCGTGGAAAGTCACCTAAATCGAATGCCCAAAAGGCAAGGCTCTTTCATCTAGAGCCTAAGGAATGACCGCAAGAAGTGGTGGATAAGAAGGTGTAGAGAGATGGAGAAGGCTGCGGCATTCAGTAACAGTTGCAACCTTTCGCAGCCTTGGTTTTGGAGTTGACGAACCTCTTGGGCTCGATATGGGAGAGGCAACAGGTTTCAACTCCAGGGTATGAATTGTTCGTCAAACCGATTTACAGCGAAGGAGGCAGATCCTCTTGTGAAAACCCCGTGGTATTTAATATGATCAATATCGTCTCTAAAATTCTCGCTGGAATTATGCTCCGAAATCTTAACGGAAAGTGGGGTTCAACAGGGTTTCCGGCTCTCTCTGTTTCTATTTAGCTTTGTCATAGATGTAATTCTTGAAACAGCTTTACCCTCTTGCTAAGATGGCGGCATCGATTTGCTCCCAGGCTAGGTGCAGAGTTTTAGGGAATCGTGGTCTTCCACTGGAGCAAGTGGTCGACCTTCACAGACTACGGTGGTTGGGACACGTATTACTCATGTCACCAAAAAGGTTGCCACGACGAGACAGGTACCGGGTGGAAAAAGGTCAAGGGCATGAGGGTTTGAAAACCTAACCAGGACACTGGGTCACAGGTAATGTTGAGCTCCCTGGACCCCGAAATCGAGGTACCCAGTGGTTAGAGAAGCTGAGTGATATAGCTGAATGTCGCAAACAGTGGTGCTCGTGCATCTGCTCAACATTCTTGAAACCCAAATCTACATGAATTCTCTATCGTCCCCTTGAACTTGCTCTCAGCATTCCAATCCTCATTCTGCTCCTTTCTCCACATGGGTGGCCAAAAGGCAACAACCAAAACGGGTGCACGAAGGTGCATGGTTAATGGTTGTAAAAAGGGAACTGAAACTGAACAATGGTCACCAAAGCCACGATCATTTGGTTTTCCTATGTCCTTATTGACGCGCAAATGGATGAAGGATAATGGCAATTGACTAATAATCGGGTATGTGGAGTAAGATGTGAGATCCAAGCAATCGATAAACGCCGTTCCGCGGACGCTTCTGTGTCAATGAATGAACGATAATCACACTTGTCCTTGCTAGAGTACAGATGAGACTAGACAGGTAACTGGCCAAACGTCATTATAACCCGGATCTAACGCGCCCCTGACTGTTTGAGCGATGCACTTTCCATTCGTGAATCACATTATGGCATCACGTGCTGTCACTTATGTTTATCAGCACTGGTCCAAACGAATGTAGCGGTCGGTTAGGCATACACCATAAAGGTGAACGAAATAATAGATGTCTACGGACACTAGTGATACTCATTTTTCACCAGGAAACCATCAAGAGATTGCACAACGAATGATCATTTTCGAATATGATAAAAAATTCAATGCACTGAGTGACAGGTATTGTACTTAATTTATATGATATGAACTCCTTCGAATATGTTCTTTGTCCCATGTTCTCAGTGGGTTCAACCTGTTTCATTCTTGCTTCCCTCAAATGTGTCAATAGCCATGTGATCGTCATAGCTAAACAGTTTTATACTATGATGGATGCCATACGTTTAATTCTGTAGTTCGCCTAAAATTGCAAAGGATTAGAGGAATACCTGCAAATAAAATGCGCTATTGGGTTAGAAAAAAATCCCCTGAAAAAGGCAAGTAGTTTCTTGGTAACCAGACATTTGGAACTGAAAAAGAACTGAATTCCGGATGCAGGGTACCGATATTAATCTAAAGGCATCGTAAAAGATCTCAATTTCTTGGATGTATAAAGGGTATTTTTATTGATTCGAGCTGACTATCCTTCTGACTTCATCTTCACGCACAATCCTCAGTTCATCGATTCCACCATACACTCGGAAGCACTAGACTCGAGTTTCGCTCTTATTGGAGCTCATCAGTAGTGCATATCCACCGTCCAGTACGGGATTTGAACTCCGGACCCATCGCATGGAAGGCGTGTGCGTTACCACTGTGCCCACCAGCTCATACCATGACTTAACCAAATTGCTCATTCACGTTTGTTTAGGTGTCATCTTCAGTGATAGTCAGTTCATTTTGGCCGAACAGCAACGAAGGGAGAGGCATATAGCATACTGTTAACTCCAATCGAAAGCCTCCCACCAAGTCAGGACTTCCATGCAGGTACACGCAGGATACACCGGACGTTATATTTGAATTGTGTTGTAAATAAATACTACATAATTACGAACATTGGGAACAAATAACGGCAGTAACGATCGATCCGGTTTAATTTCACACAAAACTAAGCCGAATTTTCATACTACGTAATAGCACCTACCACTGACTGACATGCTATTTCGCAGTTCCTAGAATTTACCCACTTTTTCGAATTCCCGAGGGGTGCAACATAGCAGGAGATTGACTGTACCGCTTTTCTACAGAACTTCTGTTTGACCTATGGACACATTAATCGCCAGTAAAGGTTGAAGGGAATAACTACAAGTAAGATAACTCAGACCAAATTATCGACGGCTCAGATACATCTACTTGAATCCTCGGCAAAGCAATAACCTAAGGTAATATTGTAATCCTCTGGAACAGCCGAATAGGTGTTTTGACTGAATTATGTTTGTTGATATAGTACGAATTAGTTTTTGAGAGTATCGGTCATCACTGAAAGGGTACACTGGCTCTAATCCCATTGCTAATCATCATTGCTAATCGGCATTTACATCCAGCCACAGGTGTGTAGGAAAGATTGTATCTCAGATCGACCAAGCCACGGGTTTACCTAACCGGATCGACCCCCTTGATTCATGTGAATAAATACAATACATAGCTGCCATCCGTCAAAATCGCTGAACAAATATAATCGTTCTATTTCGCCTGTTTGAGCTTAACAATTTGTCTGCAAACGTTTCATCACCAGCCGAGGTGGTATAATCAGTGCTTGTGAAGTGATTCTATGAAATCGACAGAAAATAATGGTCTGCCATTTCTCTGGCATATGTTTGATGCGACTAAATACCCGTGGATTCTCTTACACCACGGAAGAAGCTTGTTTTCTTAGCAACAAATTCCTCTGGATCGTTACAGTAACCTCAACGAGTTATTTCCACGGAAGATCGACTCCATGGACAGGTGTTCAGATCCACTTTCCTCCTCTTGGCTATGAACCAATTCTGAGCAAAGGGAAATTACCGGAACTGCACGTCCCAGATCCCAGTGCGGATTGAGGGAGCGCCATAGGTACCCAGCAAGACAGGATCAAGGTGAATATACAGAACGAAATATCTAATGTGCAATATTTGGTTAGTAGTTTCATGAATGCCTCGTCATCGGTGACCATCAGCCCGACAGTCTCTTTTTCTCTTCTTTAGTTACAATCATAAATCCTTTATTTCACTTGCGGATGCCGTGAAAATTCAACAATCACTTCTTTGTGTGCGCACTGAAACCATTATTTACAAATGTGAGTAGTACATCACAATACTAAGGACCAATAACTCCGGGAACCTAAAACAGTCAAATTACACTCAAGAACTGTTAGTTGCTTCTCTTAGTGCCTTTTAGCTGAACACTACGGTGTACAGAAGGTTTGTCGCAGGGGCGTCAGCCTTCTTTCCATTTCACATCCCAGTCTTCTATTGTCACTTACAATCGGTTTCATTGGCTGATCAGTTCGCCGAACAGGTTACAGACGCGACAAACGCGTCCGCACGTCTGAGGTCGACGCCTTCACCCCTCCCCGCCCCCACCCCGCCCCCCTCTCCCAGTAATCCAAACAGGCTAATTTCAGTGCAATTTCGCCGTCACNTTTGGCCATTTGCCGCATCATTAACCTGCGCTACACGCACGAAAGACCGGGATAGATTAATTATCGACGACTGACCCGCTCGGATATTGCATTTTCGTTTATCCTACCGGACCGCGAGTATCCCCGGAACAAAAAGCGGATCAACATTCAGGACAAGGAAAATATACGCATTTTTACCCATGTAATAATTTTGCTATTTCTATGGGGAACTAATGTTTCTTCTGGAGACAGTATTGTGCGTCTCGCTGAGTAACTATGTCGATAACAACACTAAATGGACCCAATTTTATTACCTAGGTCCCTTCCGAATCGACAAAATGTTCAATGGAATCCAGAATACACTACTCATTTTACAATTCAATTGCAACTTGTGTTTGCTGATCGGAGAATTTGAATTCAGAATTATTTTGATGTTATATTACGTTATAAAACTATTTCTGAAATCGATCTTCAGCCGAGGAAATTAGACAATCCAAATTTGTGTGAAGGGACACCGAAGTGCGAAACATAGGTAGCCGTAATAATTGAATTTGAGCACTCGACCTCTAGGTCCTTGTTGTCAACACCTCTATCGTCTGACTTCCTGCAACGGACGCACATCCATCTCAGATTTTACATCTAATTGACCCATTACTATGTAAGATTCGTAAAATTATTTACCTCACAGCACGGATTATTGTTTGTAGTGATAACTTTGAGTTTTTAGGTATTTATTGAAATACAAACCTAATGAAACTCCGTCCCAAGAAAAATGAGGCGCAGGACGCACTGCACTGTACGATCGATATCAATCGCAGTCATCGATCAATTTGAAACAGTCCGACCAATAGGGCTAAATTTGACTTGATTATAAACTCCAAATAGCCGTGAGAACTCACGATGAAAATTAGATCCATCATCACATGAGTTGATGCGGCGTAAGTGATGGTCACAATTAAGCCGTTCAGTCACTGGAAATTCAACCCGTAGTGCTCATACTCGGTGATTAAACTTGACACAAATTGTGAAAGCTTATCTCGATTGAGAACGCAAAACGCATTTTGATTCTGGAACAAAAATTTTGTTTGCATTATGATTTTGAATCAATCAAATTCTACCGTAGATACAGTCTATCACAGTCCAAACTGCCGACATTCTGCATGCATTATCAATCTATTTACAAATATTTCATTATGGTGCCTCCAGGAAACGCAGTCGTATTAGGCGAAAAGAATGTGGTATGGATTTGATGAAATAGGAAAGGGGAGAAGCACGAGGGGACAAAACCTGTTGGGTGTGCATTGAATACCTTTTAGCTGAAGTTACCAAGTTTAGTGCTCCCATTTCCCCGATCGATCCGATGACTGCCGTGCGTAAAATTTGAATCGTGAATCCTGAGGATATTCACTTAATTTATTAGTCTAAATTTGATTTTGCGTTTATCCATTACAAGCTTGTGCGTACCGTTTAGACTGCGAGGGAGTTCGAGGACAGTCTCTTCTATTTTGATCCCCTCAAAAAGGCGTTCGAGCACGTTCATATCGCGGTGTATAAATCCCACTCGTAAATGCACTCTCCATAGTCTCCGAGACTGAAAAGCGAAGAGCAATTAAGAAACTACTTTTTCGAATGTGACAAATATCACGGTGAATTCTCCTGCACAATGAGGAACTTCCCGGAGAAAAATATCAATAGACACGGTTGGAAAAGCAATTAACCGTAAGATTTTTTGCAAACTTTCTACAATTCAAGGATGAATGCTAAGAGTGTTGCTATATGGCTGAGGTGAAAACTCTTCAAAAGGAGGTAGTCTCCAGAAAAACAAAACTGCCGCATCCATCTCCTTGATAAATAGACATATCAGTGAGCCAAACAAATCACGGGCCCGCAAGGCAGTGGGTCAGTGTGTGAAAACTGCAATCCGTTGGGGGCCGGGGTCAAGTTTAACGGAACATATGC
>UZAN01052283.1:0-11629 GCA_900618425.1 Echinostoma caproni
TGCCAGTGGTTCACCGACCCGAGTGTAGCCTCCGTTTTCGGCTTTTCATCCCCTCACTTTGGTGCGAAAACACCTCCGCCAAGTGAAAGCAGTGAGTAGGGCTTCCTCAGCAGAGGTTATTTGAGGCGCTTGGTAGTACAGGAGTATTTCGCGAGGTGCAAGTGGAGGGTGACCAGCCACAACTCAAGATACCCACTCCCAACTATACTGAGGGTTTCGGAGGCCCGCAACGCAAACGACTAGTAACTATGAACAGTTCTCAATCCTCAGGTTCAAGTCCTTCGTTTCAATCTCAGATAGCTAATCGTTCTACACCATGCACTTATTTTTGCTTCCCTTCACTCCACTGCAACACGCCTCGATTCCACCGAAACATAGTTACATCCGTCGGAAATTTTAGTGAACTGTACTAGCAGCAGTTTCTCTAATGGAAATCCAGCGTCTGTTCTCTCACAGTCTGATTTTAAGTTTCACCGAATCCTTCACTTACTGATATTCTTCTTCGTTCTCGATGTCCCTTCAAGTTTTTTTTGTACAACATACATAGCTATTTACAGCAAAAGTTGTAAACCCAATAGTCAAAGGCCTAAGTTAAGAAGGAAGATGTGTGGGGAACATTCAGGTGAGAACCAGTATATTAATTCTACCTTTGAAAAATTTTAGATTATTATAGAGACGCTGAGAGATATAGCCCAAAAAATCAGTTGGTGGTTTGAGTGTTGTCTTCAGTCTGTTGAAATTCCTTGTCCCATAAAACAATAAAAACAAACAATTTTTAAGACGAAATCAATATAAACTTAGTTGCTATTTCGTTGCTTTTCTCTGTTATCCGTTTCCGTTCAGTTCCATTTCCGTCATTCGCATCGAATTCCCTCCGTTCTATTCTCTTTGTCATCGCTCTGTCACCATACTTGTTCTCAGGCGGACACTTAGTCTACGGTAAATATACTGTTAAATAATATCTTTGACCCGACGAACCACTTACATTGGGATTTTGTATGCTCCTGGTAATTGACTTAACCAATTTGTCATTTCCTATTTATACCTCACACTTTTGTCGTTTTCTGTTTGTTCCCAGCCTCTTCGTCAATAACCTCATGCGCCCGGGTACTGAATCAGACATGCATGCGCGAATTAAATTTGATGCGTGCTTGTCCCGTGTGCTACCTGAATCGGATGCAAGCCATATTTTTGTTGCCCTCTACCCCGAAACCATTACCTTTGTTGACAAAAAAGGAATGGCTCCGGTCTGTGGATCTTCCGCCTCGTTCGACCGAGACAGACGAATCAACCCCGGTGGATACGATCAATGCAGATCCCTGGTGGTTTTGCAAGTTATGCGTAAGTTGCTCCTATTATTTTTGTTTAATGTCTTGTGTAGAATTAAACTTCGTAATTCAATCACGTGTATTTTGCTTACTCAATGACTTCGAGTAATACTTTGATTTTTATTGCGTACGAAAAACAATTTTTGTGCTTACTATCGAATCCCGCTACCCCTTTTTCATAGGATTATCGCAAGTTGGATTCTGCAACCTGTAATTTTTTCGTTCCCCTGTCACTTTTACTTGCATGGAATTTCAATTTGACCAGTAGATTCTCACACATAGTGAAAGCAGTCGTATATGTTTCAAATATCATCGAAGCGCACAAATACAATTAGAGTATGCGTCTTCCAAATGTTTTTTTGTTTCTTGTTTATGGGAAAGACCTACTTAGGAGTTTACTAATTGCATCAAATCATGGGTCAATGTTTACTTTAATTCGTGTCACGTTCTCAAGTGTCATCAGGGAATTCGGACATTTCGCTAGAATACCAAAAATGTGTGTGTGTGTGTGTGTGTGTGTGTGTGTGTGTGTGAATAGTCATGGCATACCCTTAAGAACTGTATTTTGAAGAGATACCATCATCATCGTATGTATACCTAATTTTCTGTACGACACTGTTTCCAGCCGAATAGTCTGACTTACTCTGCGAGATTCACCCAGCCGCTCCAGTCAACAAAGCAGCAATTGGAGTCATCTTCTATAGGTAATTCACTCAACTTCATTCTTCTGACACTTGATGCGTTTTGAGCAGTCTTTCAGCAATCATCTGCAAATTTCTTTCAATATCCCGTTGAGTGAGCTCGAGCATCACTTATATCCTAGGTATTAAAAAAACATCTCTCACAAGGTTTATAAGTGAGCCGTCAAATGACTGATAAATCGATAGCTGAAGGTAGATGACACTTAATTTTCGTTTATAGTGTTGTTCGTTTGTGTGCTCGTTCGGAGTTTTAATCTCAATAGCCCTAGGAAATTCCGCATCCTAAAAAGTGACTAAAAAGGACATCCTCATTTAATCACACATCTTTCCTGATTAGTTAACCAAATAGGTAACCGAGAAACGATGACCATACGCAGGGCTTTTGCTTGTAAAAACGGAAATTACGAGAAGTTTCTTAATTGAGTATTGAGGTGTATTGTACCTTTGACCTCGTCCAAGTAGTGTGTGTTGACCATAGAGGTTCACCTTCTTCCCCTCTCCCTTAAAATAGGTTCAGTCCCTGTCCACCTTAAATTATACCACTAATCTTGTATGCATTGCGAGTTTGGCAGCGACCAGTGAAGTTCGCCTCACTGTACTTCGCTGTACGACGATGATGATGATGTGTGTAACTCGATGAACTGGACACCTGACCCCTAATGGATTGCGATTTTAACACACCGTCAAACTGTTTTACTAGTCAGACCCTGAGGGTCGCAGTCGGGAATGTTCCCAAATAAAATCCATCTGTAATGAATTGGACAGCGTGGCAGTACTACGCCTCAGTGGATCCGCTAAGTGTTCTGACAGGATTGGTTTACAATTGCTCCACGCGATCATGACTGATCAAACTCGTGTTCAAACATGACAGTTTTTTCGTAAACATAAATAGACTACTCCCGAGTAGTGTATACTTCAATTCTCCCATTCGTTCCCCAATATCCACCATCTAACCAGCGTCCGTGCGTTAGTTTTTCCAGTTCATTCACTGGGAGGGAAGCACTTTGCAGAAAACTCTACTGTGGTCCTCTGGTACCTTTTTAAAGTAGTTTACCGTGCAACTTCGTGTGCTGCTTTCGATTGCTGGGTTTTTGTTACCCATTGGTATCCAGGATAAGACGGAAGATTAGGGGTGTTAATAGTTAAATCAAAGCCAAAAACTATTGCGGAGATTGAACAATGCCACCATCGTCATTCCTTACAACATTCAGATATATCACTCAGAATCATTCCAAATTGACTGAGCACTATTTCAAGCTGTCTCGTTGACGTCATCAGTTTCAGTTCAATTTGTACAACCATTAACCATGCATCTTCGAGCGCCGGTTTTGGTTGCTCTCTTTAGGCCGCCAAAATAGGAGAAAGACAAGAAAGCTAAAAAATAAAGTCGAATAGAAAATGGAGGATTTCAGTGGACTAATGTTTGCAAAGAAATTTAGAAGATACATGAGCAACATTGTTTACGACACTCCGCCACATCACGCACTGTCTAAAACCATCGATTACGGTCACCCCGATGTCCCCATCCGGAGAGCGTAACGGGACCTATGTGACCTAGTTTCCTGGTGAGGGTTTTCACATCCTCGTGCCAGGTCTTAGCTTGACCAACCTTGGCTTTATTCCACCCACTACCTGCCTCGGCGAACACCGCTCACCGTGGCAACCTATTTGATGACATGCGTAACACATGTTCCAACGAACTTAATCGACCACTTGCTCCAATGGGTGACCGCGATTACCTAAAACTCTGCACCTAACCTCAGCATTTCTCTTCCGGTTTTCCCACCAGATTCATGCAATGCTGCGCAGATAGCGATGTTCAAACACTGACAGTCTATCTTTATCTTGTTTCCTCAATGGTTTCTGCGCCGTATAGCAGAACTGGCCGAACTACCGCAGCACACACACGACCAGATGTCGGGATGACCAATTTGTGCATGTGTATGGATACTATGAGCAATATAGTAAGATGGGCCTGACTAACTCACTCATCGTCTGTCGATCGACGATCGTGTACATTTCCGGTAGATTTTAATTTGTTAATCAGCGTTTTGACACCGGTTCTCGTAACACTCGTTGCACAAGTGTCGTTGAATTCCTTCACTGTCAGTGAAATGTTTTCCTTGTTCCGGTAGTACATCGCGATCAACGCCAAACGATCGTCGATCGACAGACGATGAGTCAGTCAGTCAGGACCATCTAACTGTATTGTTCATAGTATCCATACACATGCACAAATTGGTCATCCCATGCGATAGTGAACCCAAGATATAACAAACTTTGTCCAATGCGAGGAAATTAAATTGGAAGAGTAAGTAACTTGAACAAACCATGCATTAAGTTTGAAAGTCTATGCCTCCAGTTGAAGTATATATTTACAGGTAATAACGGTTTTGACTTAGATGAAAATATCTGCTGTGTCAGTCGGTGTGAATTGCCTAAATTCTAAAATGAAATCGGAAGTGTACAAAATATTTCTGAAGTTTGATAAAGTCCGCGTTACTTCGGTGATCAGGCATTTAAATGTGCGCATCTTGTTTTGACCCGCATTGTGCGTGAATACGAGTCAACCGGTTGGTTTTGCGTGGGCCTACATTAGGGGATATTGTTGTCCGTTATTAAGACAAGTTCGAAGTTTATTATGATTATCTGTTTACTGAACCCGCTTCGAAAAATGGTGCGTGTATCTTAGACGAGTTAAGCGTTGGCCCCGTGTCATAATCGCGTAAGCATTTTCCATTCAGAATTTCCTACATGGCGCACCGCTCCACAACTGATTCTTATGGGGTGATTCTCTACCAACACAGGCTGCATCGGATTCGGAACCTATCCTCCTCCTGCGCCGACCCGAAAATCACACGACCGATCGGGTTCATTTATCGGTCGGTCGAGTGGTTTAGTCGCAACAAGGGACCTGGTGCTTGCCCAACTAACCCGAGCGAGAAACCACATCTTTTTTACAGCTGTAAGTCTCAGGCAGGCCCAGTGAACTTCGACTGTGTAACAGGTGGGCCGTCAGCACTCGGATGGACTGAACTTAACAACAAGAGCATTACAAAAGGTACAAGCCGGTAATCAGACAGTCTCGTTTAGGGTGAGAGATTTTAGGCGTCGCAGCTCGCGGAATATGATCCAATCAGGTCGCATTAGGGGTCAGAGGGAATTTACTTGCTTAAGGTCACGGATGAGAGGGACCAGATGATCGAAAACGATGGAGCAATCGCACTGTACGTTCTGACTGCACTGATCTACTGTCATCCTCGAGGCTGCATAAAAGATTGAAATTTCTTTAGTATAGAAAGAATACGTGATACTTGTCTGTTTCAATTGCGACTTTGAAAATGAAAGTCGATAGGCAAAACATGATATTTTCAATAATTCATCAGCTGGCCGTTTGCAATTACATAGTCAGAGTAGTCAATATTGTTTGATCCGGTGCATGGTGGATCTGATTACCCTATGTGAAATGCAATCGTACGGGCGTCAGCATTTTCAATAAGCTTTACGTTTTTGCAACGTTCTTCCGGTTGTCACGTTCGAAAAACTGCGAATAGGAGGACAGCTTGGTTGTTGGAACGTGCTTTTGTGCTAACCAGTAAAATAAATAACAACCAAAAACATGACGAATAGCTAGAAACAAAAAGATGAATGACTGAAAATCTAGATGCGGGTACTGAAATACCATGACCTAACGGGAAACTTTGAAGGTGCCTCATCAAACTGAGGTTAGGGGAAGGTTCGTTTATTGTGAAGACGAACAGTCTGCACTTTGACTCTGTCAATTAATCTGAGTGCATTTGTATGTAACTGATCTTTTTTGTGAGATTTTCTGTTTTTCAAAGGTAAACGGCCTTTGATGTACAGGTTCATTTTTTCCACTCAACTTTGTCCACTTCTTTCTCACACAAAGACGTCTAAACCGAATTCATGGCACGGTAGGACATTCTGAGTTGCCGAAGAAAGCTACGCGCTGTGTTCTGCTTGGAGCCTAAATTGACTTAAGATGTGAAGCTGATCAAAGTGCGCTCCGCCAAAAAATAAGGCATCTCCTCCCTAAATTTTTAGATTATATCTTCTCGCACATACGCGATCATCACCGTTTTTGAAAATCTAGATCGCCACCGAATGAAAAGCGGAGATACAAATGTTCATGAGATTATTTCCTATTTTAACGAAAAAACAGACTTTTCACCGCAACAGAAGCATTATACATTCATGAAATTCACACACCCAACTGGGTTTAGGATCGATCTCGATAAACATGTCCAGTTTGTATTTCGGCCTGGTAATTGGCAACCGTAGTGGTTCAGTGGTCGACTGACTGACTGATGTTAACTACGGTCATATGAAACCCCGTTGCCAGAGTCCATATGCTCACTTCACTCTCAAAAATCTTGAGAGAACAAATACAATAAGAGGTCACTATAAGAGTTTATCCATCATGGCGCGATGGAAAACGCTTACTGATAACACGATATTTGAAACGGAGCTAGCTAAAACAGTCATACACCTAATTGGAAGCCGAAAAAAATCCCTCTCAGAGCAAGAAAAGTGAAGATTCCTAGGTATGGCTTCAAACCCCGTGAGTCGTGCATCGGAGATAAAAAACGGTGCTGGAATTAAACGTTTCGGTGTGAAGGAACATTTAAAATGGCCCCTTGGAATATGAAAATATGCATAGCTCTAACAGCTTAACAAATAGAAAAACGTTGAGTGTGAGCCGAAATTCATGTAACTTTGAAAAAGGAATGGAATTCCGTTTATTTTAGCGACAAAAATTGATTTAATTTATATCTAGAGACGCATGGTCTGTGGAAAAAGCGATACTTCAGTAATTGGATTAACGATCAAATATATGAGATAGTACGGGATGCCTTATCAAGCAAAGCCACAGCCGAACTCACCATACTATGCGGTGTGCAAGATTCCGATGCATATATTAGTACGTTAGAGCAGCATCCTATGCCAGCAATGGTCATCCTTAACTCATTTTCACCATAGTTCATCGCTCGTATCTGACAAAATGCTCAATTTTTATTTCGCGGCATCACAACAGTGGTGTGGTCTACGTGTGTCCCAATAGAAAACATTTGGGCTACACTCACTCGAAAGGTAGACCAACACTAGAATTTTTCACCATGGCGCAGGTATTAGAGACATCGTTGATTACGGAGTGGAATAATACCGACATGGACATGATTTGAAATCTTAGTGTTAAAGTGGCTTCAATGGGGGTTGTGATACCTCTGTCGCGGTGAAAATTCTGTTTTTTCGTTATAGTGTTTTGTTAGAATAAAAGACATTTCGATGAAATATTGTATTTCGGCTTTTCATTTCATTGGCGTCTATAGGTTCTCCAAAGTGATGATGATCCTACATGTGGGAGCCGATATCATTTAAGAATGTAGGGAGTACAATACTTCTGTTTCGTGGCGTAAAGGAAGGACCCTCTTATTCACTTCATGTCGATCCTACCTAAAGCACGTACCACCTTTATTCCACCTCGATATACTTCTTACATGACCTGTGATTGTCCCTTAATGAATAAAAGGTTATAGTGGCCGGTATTTCCCGGTCTGATCATAAGCCCCTTTTTCTTCCTAGACAGATTCGCTTGTGTGGCTGTACCCTCGATCAAAGTTATGCGTATCAAGTCGATGGATGGGCACAGTAGAATGGTTCCGGTTCTCAAGGTCACAGTTATTTTAAACGTCAGCGAAGATGTTTTTTAAACGTTCGGTAGTTGCAAACCTGTGCCTTTTGAGTGAGTCGCGTCGGAATTTTGTGAAGTTTCGAAACATCAAACATGACGTCCAGCAGTTTTTTAACCGTTCCTGATAGAGAAGGTCTCATTGAAAACTGTAAAATTAGTCTTTCTGATCCGATTGCTTCTGATAATGATATACTATATATGCCTCAACCTCATGAACAATGCGAATTCATTGGCCTTACCGATGATACAAATCAGGGTTGTACATGTAGAACTCCAGCATAGTGATAATAATATTAAATTATTGCTTTATGTGGTCTTTTTCTTTTGTAATCTTCACCTACTTTGAATGTTAATGATGCGGCATTTTTAGATGTATATTTTACCATTAGGACGTCCAAGGGCATTTCGCACTACAGTTTTGTCTGTCTATGGTTGTCTTTCATGGATGAGAATTAGTCAAGTTAGTCGAAAGTAATACTGTATCGCATAGTCTTTTGTGATTCTCTGTGAAAAGCACCTACCTTCATCAAATCACGGATTAGCACAGTTCAGGTTCTGCTCTGTTGCTTCTTGGGAGCGACAGTATGTGTTTCGATTTCAACTCAGGCTGCAGCCGATCTATAGACGTCCGCTTCTGATCCCGCATGACCCATTGGCTTTACTATCCACTTCACGGTTGTTGTGTTCTATCAGTCTGTATGGATCTTGTGTTCGCCTTCTTAATCAACTCGATGGAACAATATTCAATCTGTTCTCTTTCAGTGATTTGTGTGTTATCTCTGATCTATATAATCAGACTGAGTCTAACATGACTGATTTTCATACGCAGTGATGCAACCAGCAGTTTAACGATTTGAGAATTGTCCATCTTCGATTTCAAAGTTAAACGACTGTCGTGTGTCCTAATGAAAGAACTTTTCCATTGATCAATATTTTTGTTACGTGCTAAGCGATTGCTTTTTCATCAAACCATCACGTGCAAGTTTCTGACAGGGTTATTTTCCATTTTGTAGAGGTTTGGTTTCGATCGAAGAACATCACACAGTACTCTTGATCCCATGCTTTCTGTCTTTCAAACTCTCCCACCTAAACTAGGATGTATTGCATCCCTTGGTCTGGGTGCGATTAGAACATTATCCTCGTTGGCCGGCTAAAGTGATGACAGCGGATGCAAAAGATATACTGGTAATGTTTTTTGGCGATTATGACGTCACTATGGCACCGGTCGGTTCAGCTAGAGTACATTCCGACTCTCGTGCTGTTCGGTCTCCCCTTCCAAGTGGATTGAATGCGGCTGACGTGGGCTCGGATTGCCATACCACGTCCGATCAATCCGTACGACCAGTTTCTCCCGTAGCCGGTCCCTCTTGTTCTGTGAACAAAAATACGCGTCACGGACCCAAGTCTCCCGTTCACTTGACCGTGGATGCTTGTTATAAGCAAGCACTGGTGGAATTGGATTATCATGTTGCTCGGATCAAAGAACGTTATCCGAATTTCAAGTTTCCTAATTCTTCCGTCGAATTTACTCGACGATACTATGTACAATTTCGAAAGTGAGTTATTCGTGTTTACGCTTTTGCTTTTTCTATTTGCTTATGTTTGGTCAGGAACCACATCAATATTTTGTCCTGGTTCTCGAGCATGCACAGATCATTGGTGTTTTTTTCAATCTGCGTTAATTCATGTTTTCTTCAACTATCGATACCTAGTATCATTTTGAGTGGTATTCCATCATTTCCTTTGCTCGCCTGTGTTCTCCACCCCTCTCACGACATCGTTTTATTACATTGTACTCTTAAAATCCTCGGCGCCATTCCTATCTTCTTCGAGTCCTCGTCCTATCAAACTGACCCGCCTGCAACTCTTTCACAATGCAAAAACACCACACCAACAGAGCGGGGCCGAATGATTTACTTGTTCCGCTTGTATGCTTAGGGTTCATTGGGGCCATCTATCACGTCGTTTTCTAACATGTATGCGAGCGCTAGGTTATTCGCAGTATGTTCGGTTTTGGTTAACTGAGATGTAGACAAATTTCGTCGGTAAAATTTCAAATATACATGTGAATATGACCGTTTATTAAGTCTCTGGGTTTGAAATTCACTTTGATGAAGCATCTAAAAACAAGACGGTTTTTTCATGTGGTCCATGTAGTACAATAGTCGAGGCTTCATATGGATTCACACTAAATCGTGAACACTGTCTACATTTCTGTACACTCCACTAGCGTAACACTGAAGCCACNGCTGCTCTGTTTTTTCCGCTTTTGTTTACAGATGTAACTTACAGAGGCGGAGAGACACCATACAGTATGTGGCATACTGCTATGACGTGTTTTACCTTAAATTTTGTGATTTAATGGATCAAACACAACATCCTTTTACAAAATAACACGGAATAACGCTGACATCTTCAAACAACCGCGTTAAAGTTTAACCATAAAATTATTGCCATATATCAGTGGTAGTTGGTTGGTTAAGTTTCTGATAGCTGGTTATTTTTTCCAAAGGAAGCTCGTCCAAGGTGTTTAGCTGAGTATATGGCAACTATTTTAATGTCTATAGGGTCTATTTGAAACGACACTTCATTCGTGACAACAATGCAAAGCGTCTAAGGTTTACGTTACCATCGATGAACTTGAGGTTGTACGTAGATGATTCCCTTTTTGATTCCTATCAGAAACTAAACTTTTTCAGCGATATTGCAAAGCAGAAACGGCGTGCATTCTGTGCTTGCATTACTCCGCTCGGTTGGTCGTCGTCTAACGATACAAGATCCAATAACCCACTACATAGCGCTGACTAACGCACAGAACGGAACGATGGGGGAGAACAATAATGTGCCAAACGAACACCTCCCCACAGAACTCTGATCACAGATAACGCACAGAAAGCATTTGCCCGCATTCGATGGCCCCTAATGAGATATTCTCAAAGACACCGCAGTCAAGACTGAGAATTGCAAAACAACTGTGAAATACGGCTTTGAATCCATTGTGCTATTGCTTGAAACGCAATAATTTTTTATACCTCCGAAGACCTCAGTATAGTTGGGAGTGGGTATCTTGAGTTGTGGCTGGTCACCCTCCACTTGCACCTCGCGAAATACTCCTGTACTACCAAGCGCCTCAAATAACCTCTGCTGAGGAAGCCCTACTCACTGCTTTCACTTGGCGGAGGTGTTTTCGCACCAAAGTGAGGAGATGAAAAGCCGAAAACGGAGGCTACACTCGGGTCGGTGAACCACTGGCAGTTCACTTAGGGCAGTTGGCTAAAAACCCTGATTGTAAAACAACCAAGAAGAGGTGTAAGGAACACATGCCTTCCTGGTTGTGACAGTGGTCACCGGCTCAATTGGGCATTGAGCTGTATGGAACAGCTTAGTCGTTTGACCCCGTCCAAAGGGTGTATGATCCTATAAACTGAACACCGGTGTCCAACGAATTGCGGTTTTCCAAGAACGCCCTGCTGCTTTGGCTAGCCAAAGGCTTCGGTTGTGGATTTCTCAAGAAAATTCATCTGCCTTGGCCTGGACCACCTGGCAGTATTCCGACCACAAAAAAGTCATGGAACGTTCTTTTTGTTATAAAGATTATTGCACCGCTATTTGTTTGACACATTCTGAACTCAAACGTGTGTGAGATATTGAGATATGGTCTGTTGTATCACTTGATCGCCTGGTTCAGAGTAAGGTGTGCTTGACTAACTAACCCAGCCTGTGACAACCAAACACGAACTCCAAGGTAGCTGCTTTGTTTGACGTGAGTCAATGATCGGTTGTGCGATTCATTCGTCTGTTCTGGATAACCTTGTCGGGTAAGTGGGTCTCGACGATAGGTAATGCCCATATCTAGTAAGGAATCATTAGAAAGAAACTTACCCCCA
>UZAN01052284.1:0-11534 GCA_900618425.1 Echinostoma caproni
CCTGCCACCCGGGTTCCGCTCAGTTGTGGCTCCCAGATTCAGAGTTCCGATCTCCAGCGCGAAAGGCTCGGTACAAATTGCGCTTCAGGATTTTCAAAAAATTCAGTATGAAATACATAGGGTGCAATAACATGCTTGGCTCGTGTAGCCCCTTTGGGAGGATTTCTCTGAGCCACCATGCCACTTGTCTAGATACGCTTCAAGACTATATCCGGTAAAAAGAGGGGTGTGCAAAGATGAAAACCCTACACAAAAACAATAAACACCAAGGATAAGTAACTCTGGGTAGTACTCTCGGCAGTAAATGTTGTAGCCTAGTCGCTCACCTGGACGGGAATTCGTCACGTTGNGTTCCGATCTCCAGCGCGAAAGGCTCGGTACAAATTGCGCTTCCGCCAATTTTCAAACAAGAAATTGGACTCTCGAGTGTTTCCCCCTCTTATTGTCGGCCTAATTCTACAGCGAAACGTTCCACTCTAAAATTCGAAGCACGCGCGGTCAAGGTTAAGGTAACTCCCCTGAAACCCAGGGCAGCGAAAAGCGAACAACCTTGGTAGAGCCCGGCGATTAGAAGAGCGATACAGCCTAGAAATAGGAGCTGGCACATCTACAGGTCAACGGGTGGCCATAGGTCCTGGGAGCAGTACACCTAGGATGGGAATCAAGCATTGGCAGTTCAGAGCGAGCTCAAACGACAACATGGGCGGAAGCTGGCAAATTGTGTGAAATACTAGCCAAAAGGTTACTACCGCCATGTCCCATCTAAGGGAGGGCTCAGTGAAAAGGTGGGGTCTCTGGTACTGGATGCTAGAGCAGTAGTAACCCAAGAGGGGATATAAAGCTACGACTCAAGGACTACTTCAAAAGCGTACACAGCGTAGACCAAATCGATACCGCACGACCTGACCTCCACACCACTGGATCAGATATTCCCGAATTACAGGTGGGGTTTGAACAAGTGGGCAGAACATATGGTGAGCCGAACGCCACGAAATCCGCTGGCCCAGACGGCATCCACTCAGACTAAGTTAGATACATAGCTGAGGTTCTAGGGGGCCCAATCTGTCACCTGGATCAACGTAGGATACCACACGACTGGAAAACGGCAACTATCGTCGCCATACGCAAGGGCGGACCTTCCTTCAGAATTGAACTGTTTCCAATATGGTTTTTGTCTGTTTCACTTGGCTCAACTCCGTGGCACATGCTAACCAGGCAGCTGTGTTCACTTTCTAAACCCTATCCTTATCAGTACACGGATTCAGCTTCAAAGCTGGTTTTCTTTAAGGAAGTGTATCGACAGCCGGTGCCGTTAGGTATGACAGATAGATTAGAGTATCCCAGCGGGACATCACAGTTGACGGAAATAACTGTGACAGCAAACGAAGTCCTTCATGAGTCAGCTACTCTGAAAAAGTTCAAGGGAGCGGGACCGGATGGCATCCAGCCCGCTGTTGTTAAACCTATAGCAGGGATACTCCAAGAGCCTCTGACAAAGCTGTTCCAGGCATCTCTAGGTAATTGCGAGATACCGTGAAATTGAAAAAGAGTGACAGTAGTTTCTCTGCATGAATCTGGGTCAAAGCAACAGGCCGATAACTACAGACCAGTAAGTCTGACGTTGGTCCTATGCAAATTCCTCGAAAGGATTGTTCATAAGCATATGGCTGCGTACTTCGTAGGGCATTAGCCACTAACACCAGCTCAACATGGCTTCATTAAGAGAAATTCTTGTCTAGCAAATCTGCTTGCCTTCATCGATGAAGCCACTCGACGCTTAGATGACGGAAAGCATGTCGGGATATGTTACATAAACTTAAGCAAAGCCTTGATTGTGTAAGTCAACAGGGGTTAAACCAAAAAATGCAATTCTTAGGAAATGAGGTGAAATTTAGAAAGTGGGTAAACTGCTTCACAACTAACCGCAACTTTCAGGTCAAGGTTGGTGCGCAGCCATGACTAGCGGTGTCCCTCATGGTTCTGTGCTAGGCCCACTGCTATTCCTGATGTTCGTGAATGATCTGCCACGGGAAATCAACAACCCGTGCTTCATGTTCGCGGACGACTGTCAGGTGGCTGGAGTGAATGTGGATCAGGACCTGCATGCGATTATACGGTGGTCCGAACAGTGGGATCTTCCTACCAATCTGGCCAAATATCAGTTTCTAACAACAGAATTTGTGTAGTGACGATGATTGTATGAATAAAAAGAGCAATCCACGAGGACGTTTTCCGTGCATATTTTCTTCACAATTAATTCTGACTCCAACTGTATTAAATCTTTGTGTTTTACTTCTGTTCGTGTTTTACTGAGCATGGTTTTTCGCTCAGGTATATGTGTAAGTTGGGTCCTGCTTAAACCCATGCAACAAGTGTGACACGCTTTGCTTTGCTACTGCATGTATTTGTTTGCATTGTTTAGGTGTCACATTGGCACGTATTCGGTACTTTCTAGTACCACGATACGCCAATAAATGTCTACGACCAACACGAGGGTTTTTGTCTACCCAGGGTAACGAGATACTAGGAGGTAGCGGGCTATTTAAGATCCGTAAGAAGACTAATCGACAGGCCGTAAATGTCGATTACCTTCAGTTGAACTTGACATTTAAAAGGAAATCCAGCTCAAGGGAGAGAGAAGTTAAGGACCTGGGAGTGATTGTACCACAGAACTTCAAACCGTCAGAACAATGTCTGTGGACGGCCAATATAGCCCAAAGGGGAATCTTTTGTTTACACTCCACGATTATGTGTAGGAGACTCCAGGTTCTCGTCCCTCTGTACAAGGCCGTAGTTAGGCCTGAGCACCCTACTTTCGGAAAGACATCAAATGTCTAGAAAAGGTGCAAAGCCTGGCTACATGGATGATGGTGAGACAGAAATGTAACAGCTCCGAGCAGAGGCTCAAGGACCTTAATCTGTTCTCGATGGCAAGAAGGAGAATCAGGGGGATCCCATAGAAGTCTTTAAGATCATAAATGGTCTCTCCGGACTCAAGTTTGATGATATGTTCCAAATCATCCCTTCAAGTGGCACAAGGGGCACAGTTTAAGGCTGCAACGTAGTCTCGGAAGACTGGACATTGGAGCCAAGTTCTTTACAAGTAGCATAATACCTTACTGGACTGGTCTAACCGAAGATGTGGTAAGTTGCTCGAACGTCATAGCCTTTAAGATGGCCTCAGACGACTGTTGGGCTTCTATATTCTCTGAAGCAGTCTAAAGGTAAGTACCAATTATTCCTAAGTGTCACTGCCTAGGACGTGATACTGCGCCTCACATTCTGCCTTTCAGACAAAACCCTCCAACTGAAATGACCCTACATTCCACCCCTCAAAGGGAGAGCAACATACATAATAGACCTCAAATCGTCCCTACAATTAGAAATGATCGTAGGAGAGTTGACATAGACCTAACTGTAACACCCTCACCACCCAGGCCAAAACGACGGCATCTGGCGTCCCCAAAGTCCCCTAAGTCCCTAACATACCCACCCTCTGTCCAAAACTCAGGTAATCTGTCTACGCGCAACACAGATGCCAACTCTAGTCCGACACCAAGTATATCTAACTACGTTCCGCCACCCCAGATTGCACGTCAAATCAGCCCCGTTGCGCGTTACAACAGACCCTCACCAAGATCAACACCACCTAACCCTTCCCATAACTGGTTCTCCGACTTACAAGGCAAAATGCCATACGGAACTACAAACGCAACTCCGGTCTATGGCACAGCCAAATCCATTCCTTTAACTACAAGAAGACCCTACAATAACCCCCCTCACCTTCTCTTCTTCCACTTATTCCTGTATACCCCACCCCTTTAGTTTAAGCAGTCACCTTCATAATCTTAATCACAACCGTTTTTCTTCGCTTGTTACATCGCAACACAGTTCACTCCCACCTCGTTACTTTCACCCAACGTTTTTTCCCCTCCCTGCTGGTGACAACAAACCGCCACCTGCAGCAACAGCTCTTGTAAGGTATGATTCGCGTCAATCCCCGTCTAACCACTGTTCACTTCTCGGCTCAACCATCTCTGATCTCATCTATCCAGCCCAATTTCGTGTTTCCAGCAACATGACATCGGTCTACCATGCATCGTTCAACAGTTTTCCAACGGCAGCTGAATGTTGACTCCCACAATCAAGGCCCGTTCTTTTCTGTACTTCTAATTAACTCACGTTCTATACTAAATAAAATGCACTCGTTGCAGCGCGTTGCTTAGACCACTAAATACGACATCATCCTTATCACTGAAATATGGCCAACCGAAAGTAATCCGTCTTCTTTTATCTCTTTGCATGGATGCAGATCTCACAGTAGCAACCGGGTTAACCGCAGGGGAGGAGGCTGTCTGGCCTATGTAAAAAATGACTTACAAGTTTCAATTATCAGTCATTAATCACTCTAGAAAGTCGAAGATTCCCTTTGACTCTCTATCCACCTTAAGTTACAAAGTCTCTACATCTGCATCTATTGACTCCCCAGGCACGACACAAACGCCTTCCCCAAAATTAGTGAAGCCTTCAACTATCTCGCTAGCATTCCATCGGGTGGTAAACTGATAGCAGGTGATTTTAACGAACCGGAAATCGACTGGTCATCAATGTCTGCCCCAAATAAGTTGTATGATTTCCTTTCCTGCCTTTGTGCGGATAATTGGGTGCAACATACCCAGACTCCAACTAGGATTTCAAGCACACTTGATCTAATGTTCACATCAAATATTTCCAAAGTCAACGGCAAAAAATTATTAAAAAACAACCGACTTCTTTTCTTCTATCTAACTGATCAACGCTAAACAACATGGCTTTATTCAGAGTTGATCATGCACCTCTTGTCAACTAGACTTCATGGATCCCATAATCAAGGAAGCCGACAAAGGTAAGTCAATCATAATTGTTTACTTTGAAATGACAAAATCCCTTGACCGTGTCCCCCACAAAGCCCTTCTGGGCAAACTGAAAGTTTCGGAATATCAGACCCTCTTCTGTCATGGTTTTACTCATATTGTGAATCTTGAAAACAAGTCGTTTCGATTGACGGGCACTTGTCAGAACCTAAACCTACCACCAGTGGGGTTATTTAGGGTAGCGCTCTTGGTCCCGTATTATTCCTTATGTACGTTAACGATATTTTCAAGGTTATTCGCACGGGAAACGCGTTTTTATTCGCGGATGACATTGAAATAGTGTACACATTTAATCAAAATAACCTAATATCCAGTATTAATGATACAAATCTTGATTTGCTTGCACTTTACACTTGGTGTCAAACGTGGAAAATGGACTTTTCAGCAGAGGAAAGCTCCCTGGTTTCATACAAGTGCCTCGTCCCGCCTAAAGCTGTCACCATAGGCAACATACCCATTCCTATGAATACTTCCGTGAGAGACCTGGGGTATCAGTATTCCGGCTCGCTCAATTTTTCTGAACACTGTTCCCTACAGGTTGCAAAAGCCAAAAGAAGTACAGCATTAATACACAGAAACTTGATCCTTAAAGACAGCAAATTAGGTGCATACAAGCTACACATAAGACCTCTCCTGGAATACGGTTATTTTGTATACACAAACATGAACAAAAAGGACCTCGCAACTGTGGAGTGTCCAACGCCGATTCACGAAGCAACTCTTGGGCTTCAGCTCTACGCTGATATATCAAGATCGCTGCAGTATACTCAAAATCGAGCTTCTGTGGCTACGAAGAATAAAAATTAATCTTTGTTTGCTATATAAACTGATTCATCGGCAAACTTACTCCATTACTGAAGTAAACTTCACTTCGAACACATGCTACCCACTGCGTAACAGGAACCACACCTTACCTATGTCAAAACCCACTGTGTCCCTCCGTAAGAAGTTCTTCCTCATGAAATATTCATCACTCTGGAATAAACTTCCAGCCGATAAACGCTCCAGCCCATCCCTCAAGCATTTTAGACATTCTGTTGACAATTTTCTCTCAGTGAAATATATTTTCCGGATTTTCCCAAGGTACATCTCACTAGAACAGTCATACAAAGAAGGATTTCTGTTCTGAGCACATCATTACCCCCTGTAAACGGTAACTCTGAACCGTGATCACGTGAACTACCTTTTATCATAAATGGTCTTTAATACTCGGCTGGGACAAAGCCCAGACTGCTGGTTCTTTTTGTCCTTCTCTTCCAGATGTTCTCAGGGGCTGGAAAGATGATGGCTTCAATGTGTCGCAATTCACTGCAAAGAAAACAATTGCCTCACTAGACGATGGAATAACCCTCAATAAAGGAGCCCTACTGAAAAAATGACTAATTGGCAGCCATGCATGATAAATCCACTCAAATGACAATAACACAACCTGAAATCACGTGGACCTACACAATCATCTACATTACAGTTCAGACACAAATACATCAGACTAGTGTCCCAACCCATTGCCGTACATTATTGAACCTCTGATTGGAAAACTCACAATTTATTCAAGATATGGTAAAAGTTTTTATACTCCATTTATAATTTACAAGATTTCTTTTAGTTTTCCTAGATCACCTCCCTTTTTCGTAAACTCCAAATCCAAAAGCATAACGACCCAAAGATAGCAAGTCCTGAGTTCAGCCAGACAACACCTAAGGTTCAGTTACTCAAGTGTAAGAGGGTCAGAAAACTGGAATTACGGCTTCAGAGAGGATCTAGGAGGTTGCCTTACATGCTACCGTCATTTTCATTTGTTTTTCATCTCCTTAGTCTTGAAGTCTTGAAGTATTTCATCCTGATTTTAATTTTATTTTTATTAATTCTTGAACCGTACAAATATCTTCACAACCCCGCTACCCAACTATACAGGATAAGCTGAAGGAAACCAACACACCCCCGAATGAATGAGATAGGCGGCAACGTCTCCTAGAAGTGGTACTGTAAGACGCAGCGCCCTAAATCATACAGGTTAAAGGCACGGATGGCGGCGCATAGTCGCCGACCAGCCCAGCAAACAGGGAATGAGCCACAAATAGTGGTTCATATGGGTGAACAGCAATGCATCTGGTATGCTGTCCCTAATATATGTTTTTACATATTAACACTCATGGAAGAACTACCATCTCTACCCTGAGAGCAATACCAACAGGGGAACTTTCCCTCCTAGCTAGAGAGTGTTGCCGATATGCCGAATCTCTCTCAGCCGTGAAGTGCCCGGCTCTGAAGCGATACCTGTCTCTTACCCTTCTCTTTTACTCTATTTAAATGACTAATGATTATGTTTGACTGAATTCTTCATCCAATCGTATGGCATAATGGTACTGTAATTGCAACTCAAAGAACCTCTATCTGCCCCAGCCTGATGCAACCAGANCACAGCACTAGTTGACTTGGACTCAAGGCGGCGTCATGTGCCAGCGCTCAAAATGTTGCTCAAACACGAACACCTAGCGATTAAGCACTCGATATAGTGTGAGACAGCATACTGAGCTCCCAACTATCACCTGTCTCCCAGATTATTTTCCGCTTATAGCAATTGTCAAACGACGCTTAGCCAATCATGTCCGATGTCAAACACATAGTTGAATACATAGTCATAATGGTACTCAACTCACCCATGTTAAAAGTTACTCTGGTTATCCAATCGCATATATCCATTATAATCATAGATTAAACTGATGGTTTTACATACATATATAGTCATGGTTATAACCATGTCTATAGTCATCCAGTTCCGTATACTGAACTGAACAACGCTATTCAGTTCAGAACAGAAAGCGTACTCTTTTTGTTATTAATACCTAGGGTATCAAGGAGCTCCTTGATGAAAATGTTTCGAAACCTCTTACAAGATTACATGATTTTAGTGGTAGACGCCTTCCCACATCAGAAAAATAAGTAATGTACATGAACATTTTACCTGCAGACAAAATTTTGAACGCATGCGTTCAAAATAGAAACTTCGTATTTTCACCTTATTCACATTGAAAAGCTCATCTTAGTTGTTCATTCTCTACAGAATAGCTTATCTTTATCCACTCATCATCCAAGAACGACAATTTGTAAATCTTTATTGACATTCCTTCACAAAGGGAACGTATTTTTCGTCCTGCTATAGAAACACTGATTTACCTTATCAACCAGTTTTTATCTCTTTATATACTGTATAACATGTAAAATGTCTATTATTTTCCCGCCATGAACATTCTTTTTTATCGCATATCTACACATATGACTCAATACACGGAAATGTATATCACGTTTTTGTATAATGACCTTCAAGTCAAACACTCGCGCTACAGCGACCAATGATCCGTTCAAACAACGGTATTTCGCAATCGGCCCCTCTGTCAACAAACAAATTCTATAACCACCACACCCTCCTTTGATCATTCATCCTGCTTTATTTAAACAAATTATCACTGTAACTTTACCCACTCGATTGTGCGTAATCTGCACGCTTCTCGATGTAAACCGAGAAATATACTGTTATTATTATTATTATTAACTCCCAGTGTTTGAAGCCACAAGATCAGCCGACAGCACATCCAGCTGGATGCACGATTGGCCTAGACTACACACCGTCGTGTTTAAACTCAACTGAACTGAACTGAACTGATAATCTCGGCACCATTGATCTGTGCAACATGACGGAAATTTGATTGTGCGAGGAAGTCAAAATCGGTGACTGAAGCCACAACTTTCAGCATTACCGCTCCGACCGTAATAACTCACTTGGTGGAGATCGCTTGTTGTTGGTGCGGCAGGTGATCCGTCATTCATCGATGCTTTTCATGGCTAGCTCAACAACCATCCAGTCAGCAGCCTGCATTCTGCACGTGAATCCCCCCATCATAGTTGTCGGGATCTATCGCAGCCCAAGCTTTTCACACCAAGAAGATGAGAAACTTCTTCAGGCCTTGCGTGAAGCTGCCAGATCAGGATATCGTTTCTTGATTCTAAGTGCTTTCAACGCCCTCACTGTCAACTGGAGCACAACAATCATGTCGTGGAAATGGATTTTATGTGGTTCTGCTCAACACCATATCCCCCACGCAGCATGTGCTGGTAACTGCCAGGATCATACCTAGACAAGTACCCTCCACTCTCGATCTCGTTTTAACGAGGAACGGCAATGACGTCGCGGGAATGAGGACTGGATTCCCTTTAGGCAAAAGCAATCACTCACCGGTGTTCTTCAAATTTCATCGAGTAGAAACCCCGAAGCCCAAAACTAGAATCCGAAGATTTCACAATAGCAACATTGATGACTTGGTCAACGGAGCGGAGGGACGGTGCTGGGACAATTTGAGCTCCATAGAAGGCACTTGTAACCGAATGAGGGACAACCTTGTACTCCTCAGGCAGGTCTACGGGCCTATAAAAACAACGGGGATAAGGGGACACAAACCTTGGTTCCGACCTAAATTCCCACGAACGCTTAAGCTGAAACATCACGCATGGATGGCGTTCAACAGGCAGTTAAGCCCCCTGCTCTTTGCTCCGCAATAAAGCCATCAAAGTAGCACAGACGGCTAGACTCAATAATGAACTCACCATTGCCAAAGAGGCCTCAAAAAGCCCCAAAAGATACTTCGGTTATACTCAAGCCCGATGCTCATCAGTAGAATTGATCGGAAATAGACTCCACCTTGGTGGACAACTCTTGACCACCGATAAGAAAATTTCCGGTTTATTCCTCACTTCATTTCAAGAGGTATTTTGCCTGGATAGCTTGAGGAACTATCCCACTCTCTACCGAGTGAGCTACATGCCAGATCTGATGATCTCAACACTGGACGTGGAAAGAGTCTTCAAGAATCTTAAAACCTCCAAATCCGCGGAGCCAGATAATATTTATCCAGCCGTCTTAGAACCGATAGAATCCTTAGTGATCCCCAACTAGTCACAATTTTCAACTATTCTCTGAACACAGGCCGGATTTCAGAGGATTTGAAACATGCTACAATTGTCTCAATCTGTAATGGGGTTAACCAATCGGAGCCGTTCACCTATCGGCCGATTAGTCTCACCAGCATCGTGACTAAGCTCCTGGAGCGCATTCTGTGAAAATACATATATGCGCACCTTCTTCAAATCGGTTTCTTTTTCAACGCCCAGCACGGGTTAATCAAAGGTAAATCTAATCTAACAAATCTGTTATGTATGCTGGATGTAGTAACACAGAAATTAGATGACGGAACGAAAGTCCAAGTATGCTACTTGATTTTCCAGAAAGCATTCAACTCAGTTAACCACAGGTTGTATCTCACCTGCTGAGTGTGTCTAAACTCCAGTCATGTTCTCTCTTGCTCTTCTTTTTTTACTTTTTTTATACCTTTTTTCCCCGAGGTATCTTTATTGTGCGCTGTACGAAAATCAGCATTGCCTTTTGTATTTTCATTGCTAGGTCTATCTAATGGTCATTGGTCAAAACTGTTCTTTTGGTTCAATTTATTAGTCCATTTTCGCGACGGTTCTGAGATTCTAGCAGTAGATTGTGCGATAACATGCATGCTTTTTCTCCTTCCCTCCCCCACTCATCAGCTAGGAACCAAACCTAGACTGTTTCGCATTTCCGACTTCTATTCCAGAGGTCTTCTGCTGTAAGACTAACGGTGACTTCTGTCGGACCTGTACGATATGCACCGTTGAAGAAAACTGAAGTAAACCGAAAAACTAAAAGCAGAACTCTATGAACTCTTCCATCGATTGGGCCGTTCCACTAAACAAACTCAATTTTGAGTTGCAGGCCCACACGCAGCGACCCAAACGCCTCGTGTTTTTTATCGATGATAGTAGACCTGGTGAGGCCTGAAATCTCTCCTCCCTGTCTTGACCCGGTCACCCTCCACCAAACAGTGATTTCACTCAGCAGCTAGTCGTACCAACTGGACTTTATATAATCATTTCTTTTTAAACACAAATCTTCCAGCACATACACAAAATAACCTTAAAAACAACTCTACCCATCCAGATTTTGTGTCTTTCCACCTCCACACGATCAACGTCTGACATCTTTACCGCGTCCAGTATGCGCAGTTTTCATTTCTCTTCCCTGAGTGAACTCAGTTCTAGATAACACAAACCCATCGACATGTGTACACGTTTTCATTTCTTACATTCCCGCCTATGTGACTTTTTGTCTTCATGTCTGCCTATCCACAGAACTATAACCTGTTAGAAATGTGCCACACTGCTCACCTTCCTTTTTATAAATTTCTTGAATGAACAAAATTGTCTACTGACCGTTTTGTGTTTATCTTTGTTTCTCGCGCGCAACCAGATCGCGTTCCGTTGTTTTTTAACCCCACTAACTGTCGATCAAAATGTTCTGCCATTTATTGTACAAAATGATCGTGCATCCCAGCATACCTCACGACTTTCGTTGTGAAATACACCATTGTTATATTTATTATTGTTGTAGACTTCAAGCTCCGGGAAACTCGGCTTGATCGAAAAGTCTGTAACTGGGTTAGAGCGTTCTTGTTCGGGCAAACCTACAGGATGCGGTTGCGGGGATATCTGTCGGAGGTGGATTCCGCCACGAGTGCGGTTCCACAAGGATGTATCCTA
>UZAN01052286.1:3810-14587 GCA_900618425.1 Echinostoma caproni
TACACCGGCCAGCTAGTCTACAGTAGTTACCTGTAAAACACATCGAAGCCAGTGTAACATATATATATACATATATATATATATATATATATATATATATATATATATATATATATATATANATATAAGTCTGAGTTCGGAAGGTACAATAGTCCATAAAAAAAGAAAACGGTTCATGATTTGCTTGAGAGTGCGGTACTGTTCACCACCGATGATTACCAATCATCCCGATTAAAGACAGTTGCTCCGAGTTTCGAAAGCAGTTTTGCGGATATATATGTGAAACACATTACCCTTGCATAATGAATCCCATTTCACATCAATCAGTCGCCCAGAGCTCAGGTCAAAACCTCACAAACAAAATTCCACTCTTATGCCAGACACACGTAACTGAATTTTTTGGGAGTTTCAGATGCTCAGCACGTGATCGAGGACACCGATGATTTCGTTTAATTTCCTATATTGTTTCCAAAAGGTTATCACATATTTTTCGAATGATGCAATTCAAATATTAGCTTCGGTGTACACCAGATCAAAACTTGGGAGATGTATCTGCAGTGTTGTGAAGTTTTAGGTTGGTTGCGCTGAACGATGCTATCTAGGGATGTGAATCGTTAGTGTATTCGAAAGCGACGAAAACCCCGGGATGTTCCGATGCTGTTGAGCGTACTTAGATATGCTTCCCCGCAAGAACTCACCCTTCAAGTTTTTCGGTCAGATCTCAAAATTAGCTTAGATCTAATTGGTCAACTTTCAACTGCACCAGTGCACCGTATTTATTGAGATAATATAAAATTGTGCACCCACGCGCTAATGTACCACCTTACATGTAAAGAAAAGTGGTAAGTGTGAATGAGGAACAGCTTCCGGTTGGTGCAACGCCCTCGGTATAGAAATTGGTGTATCGCTATGGGTAAAGGTTATAGTGAGCACATGCATAATTGCGTTCCATTCGAGTATTACTACGCACATTTGACCACCCCTCCCCACAGAATCAATGTGGTTAACATGGAGACAACAAGATCGGGAGCTGTTTCAGTTGTAGAAGGTTATTGTCACATAAACATACAGATATTCAGGTTTTCAGGGGTGAGTACGAACGTTTTTTTCAACTTTTGGATCAAACAGAGACTACATACTGCAGGATTGAGATGGTGGGGTTGGAGAGTATTGCTCCAGTCGTGCCAATTGATCATTTCGACATTCCTGTTTCAGCTATTGGCTGCAATGCCATTGCTGTTACTGACCGATCTCAGATTCGATAAAAGTATTTTAGTATTCTCGGGTAGACGAACCTTCAATTAGATACAAAACCAATCGCAGATATGCATCGAGAGAGAGCGCACACGAGAGACGTATGCATAGTTTACACATGCACAAAAATTGTGTCGTTAGTCACACACACACACACACCATACCACTGGAATGCGTCTAAGTGTAATCCAGTTTACTGGAAAGTCACTATATGTGTGCCGTGGCCAGATTAATAAAAGTGCACATTCAACGAGGAGGATTCGTTTTTGCACCCCACTCCCATGAGAAATCGATAGAGATCGTTGTTTTGCACATCAAACTCTCTCTCTCTGCCTGTCTCTCGGTAATGTCGCCTCCTCTCGATCAAGATCAACCTTAGGTGAAGTGGAGTTTTCGTTGTGGTTCAATGTCCACCGGAACATTTTCATGGTTTTGAAGATTTGCTGGTTTTCTTGCGTTTGGTAATAACACACGAAATCCACTAACATCTCATTGATGCTTTAAATCAAATCTTGTGGCTTCACGCTATCCTCAACTACCGCCTATCTACTCCATGTGCTACCTTGAGTATTGACGTTTGAAACATTGTAATCATCTGTTGAAAACTTTGAAGTCATTCTGGTGCAGATCAGTTGACTTGTTTGCTCCTTCTTCCTCAATAATTGTACAAGATGTTTGTCTGTTGCATCAGCCGAAACCAAAGCCACACCACGTAATTTATTGAGGACACTGCAATAGCGTCGGGTCAAACTTCTTTGACAGCTCTGATGGTGTTCTCATCCGTCCCCTCGACCTCCTGGTTGTGACGGGCAACGCTAAGGATTCGTTCTTTGCAAAACATCATGCATGTCTGCGTGATCATAATGGTGCAAATGAATGTTTGGCAGATTTCAAGTTTGTATGGCCTCGGTCGCCTCGGTGGGAGTTGAACCCACGCATGGACGCCGCCCACGCTTTGTACGCACACGCTCTACCAGCTGAGTTACGAGGCCACACCGATAGCGTTGATCTTTTCACATTCGAATTACTCGAATCCCACTGAGGCTACTGAACTTTTCACAATCGCCATACAAACTTGAAATCTGCCATACATTCATTTGCCTAATTAACTTTGTGAACTCCGGTGAATTCTAAGGGAAACCTGTAAGGACAATCAGCTTACGTGCTAATTGGTGGATGCCGTATGCTTGTGTAAGTTGGATGGGTAATTAGAATGACCATAATGGCTCACTGTGGCAATTTTAGCCTACGGGGTAACGCCAGCCACGGAGCAATGTGTAACATTTTCTCGATAACGAACCACAGACCAATCGTGCCGACTAAGCAGAAGTCGTTTGGTCAATACAGAGCCTGCTTGACGTAGAGAATACAAGTAGGTCATTGGTGGATGTCTGTATAACCAATAAACTTCCTTTGTACATGTTATTTAATCTCATTGATTTCTCTCAATAAACGAACTGCTGCTTCTTTGGCCTTTTTTCTGCGTCTCGGTGACGGGAGATTCCAGCGTGCAATTGCTAGTGCGATTTCTTGCTTCAGTTGCGCCCGTGTTTCGTAATCTGTGCCTACTTCCATTGCTGAACTCACCCGACTGTCGATTTCGCTCCGATGAGGGAGACTTGGTAAAAACAGTTAGCTCGTTATTTTGTCCAAGACCAAGCATTTTGAACGGAAAAATTGCAGTGCACAGGCATAGGACAAACAGAAGACCGGCGCTCAGCCAAATGGCTTTGGATCAACCACGATGTGAACATCAGCACTTGGCCAGGGACGAGAGTGCATCAGTCTCGCAGCATCATCGTGATTGACTCAGTCTGCAGATTTTTGTACATATGCGTTCGTTTAATTCGATCGAAACTCGATCGAAAATCACGTCACCCATAACTGTGCTCCTGTTCGTGACTCGTACACAAACGCAGATGCACCAGCTCTACAACTCGGCTTCGATCAAAGCCGGCTCCACTCCGTGGTCACGGCGACCAAATTAGCCTGGGTTGTTTACGGTTCGACCGTTCAACTCCGTTATGTATGATAAAATGGTACTAGGTGTGACATAATCGAGGTTTGACTATACGGTTTGTGTTGAATACAGTCGGTCAATTGTTGCAGATTGGAAACAATCCAAGTGAGGCACGTTGGTTGACAAGACATACAAGTAGCAAATTTCACGAGGTAGAATAAACTGCTACTAAAATCTGAGTTACCAAGTTCGTCGGTATATGTTCCCGAGTGGGTATATGTCAGAAAGGAGAGAGAGAAAATCAGCGAAACGTTTATTGATCAATGTGAACGTGTTTGTTACGATCACATGTCGGTGGGACGAGCTCTCGATCGCAGTTGTGCAAACCTGCCATGGTTCACATTTAGTTCGTATCTTGATTAGGAATAATTGGTATGCACCGGGAGCCAGGAAGTATTTGGAACCAAAGTAGCTAAATTCATCACCATGGGACCCGAATCAATCGCATGCCGTCAAAAGGTTCTCGGTTATTTATTACTTTGTATCCCAAATCCTGTAAGGTCTTTTTTCTTTGATTTCAATGCTTATGAGACCCAATAGGTCAATGCAGCTGTTCACTGTCTTCTAGCTATTTTGGTGCACGCTTTATTTGTTCTGTTACGACAAAATCCACCATTAACTCTCAGTTTGCTGTGGGGAAAATACAGAAAGAAAGAAGGATCACAGTTTTATGTCCACGAGTAAAAGAAATAAAGGTGACTGAAAACGTGTGTTCAACTGTCTCAATTTTGTTTACTTTTCAATTGTTTCAACTCAAGTTCAATAATTTCGGCTTCTTTTTCATGGTTTGTATGACCTAATGAACAATGAACTTCCGACAGTTCATTCCGCAAGTTGATTACCTGTGTGACTTATAATCACTGAGCAACGTAACAACCGACACACAATTGACAAGGCGCATTTGTGCTCATAGGTCTCTTGATAGACAGATCCACCTGTAAGAATCAGGTGGATCGCGAACCGAGTCGCCCTGATCACGGGTGAATGAGTTGATTCTTACGTGCATGCACTGATTTGATGTGACCACGATTTGATCAACACTAGCTCTTGCGAAACGCCCCTGATCATCTGATTGAGTGAATGAATTTCGAGTGGCCATTTTCAGACCTACTTTTTACCCATATAAATATATATATATTACTTACCATGAAATATATGTATGCGCATATAATGATCCATTAATTGGGCGACTTATGCACATGAACAAACACGAAAAAAGTGAATAATAAGCCAGTACTGGACTTTAGCATCAACAGGCAGAATACAATCATTCGTTAAATATGCATGATATCAAATTGCGTGTGTGTGTATGTATTTGTGTGTATGCTCTTTGAATCTGCGGGAACCTTCACGGCCACAGTGAATGAGTGGATCAGTCGATACACGAGCCTGCACAGATGAGGATTGACGAATAAGCCAGTGGCGTGAGGATGATGATGAGCCGTAAAATAACTCTCTCTGTTGTGCTTGTGTATATATCATGTGACCGATAGGACGAACAAAACAAAGGACCATTTATAAACGACTGGCATAATTCCTGGCGTGTAAGAGTGAACTGTGAGCAACACGGCAACTGGGTGGATGAAGTGATTCGGTGTAAACTGAATGACACGAAAAGTGGTTGTGAAAAACCGACAACAAGTCAACTTTGGTATAGCTTTTACGGTTTTTACGATGTCACTGTTACGAAAGTTGACAAAGATAATTCAAACTGTTGAATACTTACTTTAATCTTGCTACAATTGTTGGCTGGCAACGTGCTATTCGTCACAAATGTTATAATTCGGGGTGCGAATGGGGATGCCGGACGAGATTCTCGGCATTAATCGTGGTTTATTTTTAAGGTTTTAATAGTTAATATTTTTACAGATGCTGATAACTGTTCATACTTCATTCAAGCAAACCAATTACAAGGTAGTTTCTGTTTTTTGCAATAGACACGATAAACTGCATGTGACGCCAGAATTTAACGGTAACTGTGTAGAGACACGCGATTCACTCAGCGTCCAACCCCAGTAGTTTAGGGATATGCTGAACTCGTGAAACCAAATAGAAATCAGCCATCAGTTCTAAAAGTGTGTTTCATGACGAAAATGCAATTATGAGTGTAATTTGACTCCCAGCGTATATTTGTTGTGCATCTAGCGGAACTCGGACCCATGCCACTCAAGCTGAAAATCTTGTAGTTGAGAGTTAAGGCAATTGATTCACGACTTTTTTTGAGCAGAATGTTATCGTTTTATTCATAAAATGTTTCTCAACCGAGGGTGGCTAGAATTTGTTTTCAATGAGTGAAGTACAGATTCTGGAACTCATCCGTATCGAATCGAGATAGAACATACAATGACCTTTCTTTTGCTTTCAAGTAACTTCGTTTTTGTTTTACTACCATAAAAAGTAATTGCAAAAATACACCAAAGCGTTGTGATCAAAGGGAGTGGCCGCTGAAATAGGTAACTCCACATCGACGGAGAAACAGGCGTTTTTTGTTCAACTCACATATGCATTGCAGTTATTCTTGAGTGAATTTCAAATCTAACCAGAATAGGGATATTGGGAGTTGTTATGATCACGAATATTTCAGTACTTTCGAGAAGAGTGTTTCAGGAAACGAGGTTCATCGTCCCGTAGTCCTTTCAAAATGATACCTAATGATCTGCGTTGATAATACCTGTTAATGGGGAAAATGATAGATGTAAGAAGGTAAAACGTTGGCAGCCGAGAAAACAACCGGGTTGACGGGTCAATAACCGGTCAACTCGTCTACGAGAGTTGAGAAACCCCGATTCCAAATCAACCAAGAAGAAGCGTATGAACTACCAGAGGGACACCATACTTTGTTCCGCGAATGCGCCCCATCATAACAAGGATGGCCGAACGGAGGTGATTGGTCGGAACTACGAACTAATTCAGACGGTTGACAGCTATACAGTCAACCTGTAGTTTGATATGCGTTCCCATGTCCTCTCACTTCCCAATTTTGTGTACTGCTCCCTTTGTTTATCTCAGGTCAAAAACAGGTCTGCGGTGGCACGGAAGAAAAAAGGAAAACCGCACATTAGAGGTGAAACTGACTGTATGAATGAACATGTGTCATTCAAGTGAAATTTCTATTTCAGGTTGGATGACGGAATGATACAACAGTTCCTAGAACTGACATTTTCATGGAAATAAACATGGACACCAAAACATTTGACCCCGCTGTCTCATGTAACTCTCTCTCTCTCGCCCTCTCCCTCTCTCAACACACTGATATCATATTCACCGCTTTACAACCCTACCCCTCCATCTTCTCTCTCCTACTCTTCCATGGTCCGCATCATGAATGACTGCAAATTGCAGTCGTGCCTCCCTAACCAAAGACCTTGATCTAGTTTCACCGGTGTCTATTATCTCACCTGGATTACCAAACCCGAAAAAACGTATTATCTCCTTTCTTCTTACGTAAATTCTTTTCAGTTTAGCGAAATTTGGTGTGCAAACACTAATGCGTATGGGACAGCATACAGTGTGAACGTGTGTGGCCCTATGGTCAAGGAGCCTTTCATACACTTGAAACTAACGGACTTGTTTTGACGGTGGGCACCATTCCCATCCGTTTATTCATAGCTGACGCAGAACAATCAGATTTCGCCATTCTATGAAATTGTAGATACAGAACACTAAAGAAAATCGATTGATAATTTGCACAATTCTGGCTTGTAATCATGTTTCCTCCCAAGGAATTATCTTATTCACGCTTTCTCGGATGGAATTAGACGAATTTGTATCGGAATTGACATAAACCACTAATCACATAGCAATCCTCTACTGAGGTCCACTGTCAGCGAGATGCAGTAAAAAGACCATGGGCACAGTGGTTCGTTCATGGAATCAAATCAATGGGATTGAATCATATGTAAAACGAAATATTATTGGTACCAACCAATGGCCATTTGTGGTTTCTCCTTCGCAGAACTCCTTAAACTGTGTACATTTTATTGGTTCAAATTGCGTACATCTGACTTATCGTCTGGAAACCACAATGCTTACGAAACCCCTTGGTTGACATAATCTCGGAGTCTTGGGTCACCATAATTTAATTGCGTTCTTCTAGGGACCCATTGGCGTCAGGACCCGATTCAGAGGGCCTGCACTGTACTTTGTTTTTGGTCAGAGGCTGACGTTAGATTGTGTCGACTGTGCACTGTAGGACTGGAATGCTTCTGCTAATTGAGCAAACAATGATAAGACACACGTAACTCCTTTACCTTTTTTCATCAGCTTGCAGCCAGAATGTAACCAAGAATGTAAAATCGAAAACTTACACAACACTCCCGGGCTGATATGTAAAATGCTTGCAACGGTTAAAAAAGTTCTTAACAATTCCACCATATCATTCCTACTGCTTTCATTCACATTCCTCCTACCTCGTAATTAGAATCACTTTACAGCCGTCTCACCTTTCCGATTTCAGGCTGGTGATTAACTACTAACTGATCAATGAACAGCATTTTCAAGTGATTCAATTCCACCAACCATGAAATCGTGCGTGGTAAACATTTCAGTTGAATGCAGACCCCAACCAGGATAACAGGAACGATAATGTTTTTAGTAAACTTTACCATCTGCAAAATCCCGTCGAATCTTGATGTTCACTGAACGCTTAATAGTATCCATATATTTTAATTTATAAAACGCAATATTTTACCGTGGGTTGTGTGTGTTGCACACCGCATTCTCAGATCTGTGCTTCTGGGGTTTGCAGTTGTGTCACGACGGTCGTGTGACCCAGTTCTGAGGGATCGGTGTTGTGGGAATATGATTGTNACACGAAGTGAACGATTCCTCACATTTTATTGTTCTCCTCCCAACCCCTAGAATTTTTCCCTCAAATAAACTGTAATGGCATGATTATGAGTTATAAAAAAACAATTGTTCTAAATGCGAGTATGGGCATATTTCGAAATTTAAAATTCGAAATATTACCGTAGAATAGTTGCATACAGTTTCTGACAATAGAATCACCAATTTTCAGCTATGCGAATTAATATAACTTTGGTATTCGTGAATAAACTGACCACGTTGATTGGGATGACAACAAGGTAACTGAAGTGGTAATGATTCTTGTTATCTTTTTCAGCGTTTATAATCCAGAGTTCGGTGGAATGGGATTACTTGAGGACACTAGGAAATGGAGTTATTTACGCCTGACTCGTGTAGAGAGAAGAGATTACAGACAGATTATAAAGTTGGAAAATTTTTAAAAGAACTTATATGACCCAGATTTGTTAAATTATATTGGTCTCAAGAAGGCGGGATGGAATCTGCAGCCAACTTGTTAGCAGTGTTGATCCAGGTTAGGTAATCTGTAGCAGATCTGCTTTGCTCTCAAAAGGCACAACTGAGCACGAAGTGTGAAGTGACCAGAAAATGAGATATTTCAAAATAATTATGCATTCCCGTTCGGTGCCAAAAATCGGAACGTGTCATGTGATGATGTCAAATTAACGAGGTCAGTGCAGGTGGCGCAACCGATCGAAACAGGAAACAAGTTTGCATGGAATCCATGAATCAGGGTGTTCCATATTTCACACCGGATAAGCACACGTATCAGAGTTGTGTGCGTGTAAAAACAATCATCCGGTCAAGCAGGATTTGAAGTCTGACTAGTCGACAAGAAGCTACTGGGATCAACTGATGGAATTTTACTGTTTAAATGAACTTCATTGTTCGGGCAGAAACACCAATACTTTACGCAATGTATAACAAAATCGTAGGTTAAAAATTCAAGTTTCAAACATTGGATTTCATGATAAGCCTTAAAAGTTCCATTGGCGAGTAACAATAAGAATACTGTGCTTTTCACCTGGATGAAATTTTTCGCATCAATTCACTTCGAATCAGTCTGTCACAAAATAATCCTAAAAATCGAATCAGCTTTATTTTGTAGAACAACAGTCACTGGGTGGAATTCATTCGAATGGTGATAAATATATTTTGGAAATAGTATTGCATTAGGTCAAATCAAAATACCTTAAACCAAGTGATTAAATTTCTGAAGAAGAAATAAAAAGTAACAGTTTTATAGTACTCAAAATATCTGCAGATTTGGATTAGAAATCGAAATTGCACCCATAATCATTTACCGAAATCTCCCTACACTGGGACGCAGAAAGAAGCCCCCCAAAGTAAAGGCTAGTTTTTGGTTACACTAGTCCAAAGAAATCGGTGTTAGTGTGGTTCTTTTTTAACTTTCCGGTATTCAGCCAATCTGGTTGCATATTTCGTGTGTTTCGACCTAACAGATTGTTTGATATCTCCTGCTTACTTGTTCGGAAGCTCTACCGCGGTGTGCGCATACTACCATCCAATCTCGCTGCATGATCATCACAAAGACCTCTGAGTTCTGCTGATAGTTCCGTTTTGCATTGATGTTTGATTGAGTACGTTGTGTCAATGCACCGTAACTTCATCCGACTCTCCATTTGTCGTTGACAGACTCAATCACATGTTGGAATGGGAGGGGATGTATGTGCCTGGGGAAAGGGAATCTATGGCCATCGAACCAGATGAGAGAATTGTGGCTTCGTCCGTAAGCACGAATAAAAGAGGACAGCATAGAAATTTGAACAAAGCACTGTGATGAGAAAGGTTACCCACGGTAACCGAAACGTCGGCGAATATAATGTCTCTACCGACATCACTGCGTTATTAACATTATAACATTGACAACACTGTGATGATGGTTTCACGTATTTGAATGAATGAATGAATGAACAACGCATTTCTTCCATGTTTATGTATTAAATGCACAACTGTGTAGTCAGTTTTCAGGAAAGAGGCTGCGACCAATCTTACGCAGCGTGGAAAAAATACAGCTTCAAGGTAGATGGCCGGCTTCGTCGGGATTTTAGATCAGCAGCTCACGACAGCTTTTCAAAGGATCATAACCATTTACTCACCGTGCTGCACAGGTTGGTGGACAATGCAGCACGTTTCGTCCTATGAAATAATACATAAACACGTACCCAAGCACACAAGTCAACGACATATTGTACCCTCACAGTGACCGGTATTCGGCCTTTACTCGCCTGTTAGATTGACTATGGTCTTTCGCTGACTTCCATTCTCCTGACGAAGATCATCCGAGGTGGCGGAAACTTTGGTAAATTTACGTGGAAATTTGGTTTACCAACTTTGTGTGTTATCTGCAAGCCACTTAAGATTTTACAAAATGTCAAACATAGTGTGTAAGTTGTTTGATCACATTCGAATGGAATGTGGTACCAACGATTTCACAATTTCGATGAAAGGTGCGTAATGTACTTGTGCATGCATGCATGTATGTATTTTACATGCAACTGATTCCAGACTGTGTACCCCAAAAATGGTGGCACAATAATCTATATAAAACCAAAATAGGTCCATGATTTACTTGCCCAGTTCGAGGTAAATTTTCTCGAGGTACTTTACAGCCGGAGCCTCCGGTTAGCCAAACCTAACCATAAAGGCAAAGAGGCA
>UZAN01052288.1:4963-15017 GCA_900618425.1 Echinostoma caproni
ATATAGGTTTATCATTCATGCACGCCTACTACATCGCTCCCTTGGAAATAAATGGCAACCGATATCTACATTACAATTCTAATAACCACTTGCTGTATGCTTTGACAACCAAGACAAGTTCGTTGTTCATCTAGTAGCTGAACACATTCGAGGCGATGAGTTATCGTTTGGACCTGGAGTTCCACATTTTACCAATTATTGCTTTATCACTCGATGCGTTTTACTACCGACAATTTACTGTTCATCCGTGACATCCAACAGAAAAAGCTCTTTCATTCCATACCATGACTGAATAGTGTTTGTTTTGATCTCGGGAAGACACAATTAGCAATCTTTTGTGATTTCTACATCATCGCCCATCACACGTCCACATAAAACATTATAACGCTCCACCTTACCCCAAAAAAATCTAGAGTTTGATACTTATCATTCTAATTTGACATCCAGTTCGTTTCATTGTTGTAAAGCCACGCACATAAATGTTAATCACAGTGCCACAATATCAACGACAGCATCTGGGAAATTAGAGGGTTAATTGATCTTATTGCTTTGTGGCATTTGGAAGTTTTGGCTCAAAGTATCATCAAATCTTCCCATTGTAGTAGGTCATTGTAGTATGAAAAACAAAACCATTCCGTGCTGCTAACTTGGACGAAGTGTCACCGAGATTCTCCTGGACCTGGAGAGGGGGTCAAATTTAGCCAATCGATGAAGAGTGCTGGTCAGACACCATTTGACCTGCAAAACTGAAGGGGACTCTATGCACAGTCTTATCACAGCCAATATTTCACAGTATATGACGGAAGCAACGATAATATTGCGGATAATCGTTCCGTTAGAATCAAGGACTGTAGTTGTTCGTGAAAAAACGGAACAATTGCATTCCGGATAGAAATGAGGTCACATTTCTAATTCAACAACATCAAAGTCACGTGATCCGTTTTATCTATACGGCAAACAAAGTTGTACAGCGCAGAATAAAGATCAGGTGATGAGCGCAATGAGAGAAAATGAGCGAGCGAAAGGGAGAGGGAGCTTGCGACCTTCATTCATACAGTGAACGGAATCAGACAATGTGAATTTCACATCTCTGCACTACAAGAAAAAATATCGGCATCATTTTACACCATGTTGTTGACCGGGGAGGGGGGATAAAGCTAGTCACATCAGTAACAAATTCAATGTCGACGATATTGACATTAAAAAACACAACAAAAAACCGACATGAGGACGTGATGAAGATAATGCGGTTATTACCTAGTGAATGTCTATGACCTCAGAAGTGATCTGGATTATATAATAACTCGACTGTCATCACCATCATTACAATTTGCATGGGTTCTGGGACAGCAAGGTAGTTGAGAAGCAATTAGCATGTGCTATATACTCCGTGCATGGTTGGGGGGAAAAGAAGCACGGAGATGCAAAAAAACAGTACCTTTTCTGTGAGCTGTGTGGTTTGTTGCCAACTCCCTTAGGCATATTCGAAACAAATCCAACAGGATGGAGGATGATGAGCTCTCAAATTACTTTCTAGTCACGGTGACATGGTGAACAATTAAATCAGAAGAAGGGTAAACAACCAATCGGTGTGGGTGTGTCTACGACACACGCTGCATTTCACTCGCTGACTGACTGACTGACTGAGGGACAACGCACATGCGGTTGGATAGGCAGAGACAAACGTTTGAAACCATGGCAACCAGTGGGGTTAAGGCCATGAATAGTCAGTCGGTGAGCAGGTAGAGTGATATTCGACCAATCAAATAACGGGTAGATATGTATGACCACCATCTAGTAAGCGCACTGACAAACAAAAGGAGATAGCGAATAGAATGGTTGAGATGAAAAGGAGGTATCTGCATGCGTACTGGTGTGTGTGTGTGTGTGTGTGTGTGTGCAGACATTAGCACACGCGTGTTTACCTGAGCTCGCACTGGAGTACACAGGCGGTAAACAGCACTGAATAAACGGTACCGGTGCACAGGCGCCATATAATCAGTGAAAGTGCAAACTGTAGAATGCACTAAAAAGTTAAATCAAAAGATGCCAATGGCATAGTTGTTGTTTTGTTTGACTTTTGCTAACCTCCCTTCCCCTGCTTTTCTGCTCCGACCTATATAAGCACATGCGGTAAGATGTTTGGTCATTTCAAATATAAAGGAGAGGAATATTCAACGAACCGATTCATCTATAGAAACATGCCGCTTTGAAGGATTAACTCTTAAAATCTGTTTCAGTTTCAATTTCTACAACCATTAACCATGCACTGTCGTGCGCCGATATTGGTTGCTGTCCTTTGGCTGTCCGTTCGGATGAACATGAGGAGAAAGACAGGCAAGGTTGAAAAAAAGGGTCGAAGAGAAAAGTTAGGATTTCATTGCACTAATTTGCAAAGAAATCGACAAGGTGCACGAACGCCACTGTTTACGACACCCAGCCATATCACTCAGTGTCTCTAACCATCGGGTATGATCATCTCGAGGTCCCCATCCAGGGAGCTTAACGGGACCTATGTGACCCAGACTCCAGACTAGGGTTTTCATACCCTCATACCAGGTCTTACCTTGATCACCCTTGACTTTCTTCCACCCACTACCTGCCTCGGCGAACATCGCTCGCCGTGACAACCTATCTGGTCACATCCGTGACACATGCCCTAACCAACGTAATCTATGGAGGTCGACCACTGGCTCCAATGGGCGACCGCATTTACCCAAAACTCTGCACATAACTTCAGCATTGCTCGTCCGGCTTTCCCACCAAATTCGTGCAATGCTGCGTAGACAGCGGTGTTCGAACACCGACAGTCTATCTTTACCCTGTTTCCTTAATGGACAAGTTTCTGTACCGTATAACAGAACAAACCAAACTGCCGCAGCATACACTCAACCTTTAACAGACAGTCGAATGTCGCGACGGCGCCACAGATGTCTCGAGTTGGCAAATGCCAATCGAGCCTTCTGTATGCGAGTTGACACTTCATCCGTGATGCGTTCACCGGATGAGATGTAGCTGCCCAAATAGCAAAACGTATCCATCTGCTCTATTACTTCCCCAGTTAGGGTGAGGCTGGATGTAGGACCAACCCAAACTAAAGTCTTACCTCTGAGCTACACGGTCGATGGCTATTTAATTGGATGAGTCTAAACTATTTTTAAAGGCATACGGGACTGTGCATAGTTTGAACGTATGTCATACTCCGAATGGGGGCTGTGGTGACGAGTCCCAACAAGATAGAAACAGCTGTCCAATGCACTTTGTCGGTCGTCACATAATCAGTGCGAGAACAAGTCGAGTGCATTGAACACAGAGCAGTATGGAACACCAATGGAGAAAAACCGATAACCAAACCACACCAAACACACCTGCTGGGAGTAAAAATTGCATGGCCTTATCCAAATATTACATTCGCTCAGCAAACAGACCAGCAGAAAACTTATGTCAGCAATTACAATGGAAGGAGATTCAAGGATAACGGAACAGTGTTTTCCTTTTACTTCAACGACCTGTTCAGAAAGAGTACGTTTGAAAGCCCAGGTGTTACTGTGTGAGTGTAACCTGGCAACAACTCACTATGCCTCTTACAGTTTCCTCGACCCAGAACGGCAGCAAACCCAAATCGTTCCCCTCATAGTCGAATTTCGTTTGTCCCCGTAATATCAGTCTGACAGAAACGCCAACATAAGTTCAATAAATGCGATTAAAATTTGCCTCTCAACCGTAACATCACCGCCATGCTTGGTCTGGTAGGCTTTGATTCGCCGTTCCTCTTATTGTGATTTAACTAAAAAGAAATTGGATAATGGTGATGATGATTAGTAGGAGTAGTTTCTGTAGTATCTTGCGATTTCTATTACACGTTTTTGCTCTTGTTCTTTGAAATAAATTGGTGTGACTGATGTTTCTTGTGCTAATCGTTAAATTACCTTATTATCCCGCATGACACGTTCCCTCCCCACAACGCATTGTGAACTCCGATTCATTCTCTATTTGAATACTGTGATCACGTTCTCTAAGATGCTTCGTCTTTTTCTTTCGCTAAAACGAAGGACCGTTTAATCCGTTATTGCTTTATACATAGTTTTTGACTTGACGTCATAAGCTCACCCTCAACCGGGTGTGTGACTTCGTTTTAGACGTTTTTCGTCCGACTTTTGTTTTACAAACTCCTTATTCCTACCCCAATCCCACCCTACTGTGGTCTCCATTTCAACAGATGGCACAATCTGTTAGGCACGTTCTATGCACCCCTAGGTATGAATATTATTCCTTTCTTGCAGAATAGTCGTTTTGTGGAGAAACATTCCCTAACCCATCTTTTAGTTACAATGTTCATTCGGTTAAAAACAATTCTGGTGGACTATTCCCCATCCTATCAGTTAAAATACTTTGTTCGTTGTTGTAGTATTCTCCAACCTGAGGAGTGGATCCATTCATTGTGGTTTACTTTCCCGGAATAAAAATCCATTTTGCCAATGTTTAAATTTTGTTTCACCATTGTTTGTGGTCCTCTTGAAGAATGATAATCTACAGTACAGCCCTGTGGGTTATCGTGAACCAGGGGCGTATGATGAGAATTCGATAGTCACCGCAAAAACAAAGCGTCATTCGGAGTAAAACGTGCTAACCAACTGTACCACGTGCGCTATTGACCAAGCATCAGCTTCTCGGGGTCAAAGGGATGATGAACAAGAGGATTTAGTACTGAGTCAAAAAAAATTCTTACCGACAACGTAGGCCATTTTTTAAATAAATAAAAGTCTAGGAATACCACCGCTGAATTATTCTGTTCTGTTGCGACCGATCGAAGGGATTTCTGACACGAAAGAGTTGTGTGGTTCACAATAACTGCGAACAGCATAGCCGTGGTCTGAATTTACAAGACTGTACAGTAATCCCTGTGATTTCTATTTGATAACCAGCTTCTAGATACCTCACAATGTTGAATACAAGCGCAAAACAGAAACCTTCATTTTGATCCTAGCAATATCTTACTGATGATGAACTGGCGAAATGAGGGCTAGTGAAGATAGAAGGATTCCGGAGTGGTATATTTTTGAGTATGAAGTTCGGAACTCCTTGTTATAGTTCCCAATCCTTTTCGTTAAAATAATGTCATCTGTTCTGTGTTTGAATGTGTGCACAACGGTTTTCGATTTTGTTTTTCAACCAACCATTAGTTCGAGCGGAAAGACTCGGGTGATTGGTTGTATTCAAAGACCGGACTGAAGAAAAACAAAAAAGCGGTTCTCCTGACAATAAAGTGATACCCCTTTCACGTCTCTCCGAATAAAACCCCATTGGGAGATCACTTGCATACGATTCATCAAGACACTGTCCAGGTTAAGTTTAATTTGAGGTGAACACAGCACAAGGGCTTCAGAAATGACAAATTCTCTCTCCTTTCGTCCTAACTTCAATGTATATGACTGTACCACTATCCGGCATGTACCTGGTGTAGAACCATGAAAAACAATACGAGCGGTATATCCATAGAGTTAAGTTATGAAATTCGATTGAATTCAGTGACCTCCATTTTTTCCTTTACGTTAGCGAATTCAATATCTCGTCTTTTGCAATGAGTAGCTGTTATAAAATTTTTTTTAAATGGTTTGCAAGAGAAAATATGTGTGCGGTCCAACACAGAGTGCATCGTTTTCGCTAAGACCGTGGCAATTTTCGGTTATGAATCAGTTACGATGAAGGTAATGCCAATGTTACGAAACCAAGCAGCGAATTACAAATCGGGTAAACCGTCCATAGGTTAATCACAGCATCAGTCGGGTAGATCCCCGGGTTTCCATAGTATCACACACTGTAAAAGCTAAAACCATGACTTCCCGGCCATTTACAGTAAACAGATGAAGCAGGAAGTCAATTTCTGAAAGTTAAACCGTACTAGCAGGCGAAGATACTTTTTATGAATGGCTACATCCAGAGAGAGGTGAAGATTGCCTTGTAGATGCTTACCATTGTAGCTGTCGTGCCGTCGAGTGATCGGAAACAAAACAGACAGTGATCCAATTTTTGTTTTAACGACGTGAACTATGTAGGCGATTTAGAAACGGGAAATCCGAACCGGACCTGATAGGGCTGCGAGACGTTTCAACGTCAGTTGTACGGTAGCACGAAGCATGTGTGTGTGAGAGAGAGAAAGATAGAGACAGCAATCAGATGGTTTTACTTCTATTGCGCAACCGCCAGAGTTGGAGAGTGCAGTTGGTTTAAGGTTCTAGTTGCTGTCTCTTGGCTGTCCACTTGAATGGAGTAAACGGCAGATTGGAATGTTCAAAGCAATGTCAGAGTGAAAGAAAACGGAATTCATGAAAACTATGGTTGCAAGGACATGGTTCAGTTCAGTTCTTACAACCATCAAACACGCACTTTCGTGCGCCGGTTTTGGTTGCCCATTTGGATAAAAAAGCAGAATGATGGTTAGAATGTTAAGAGCAGATTCAAGCGGAAGATAGCACGTTTTCATAGATTGAAGCTACAAGAATAATGAATAGGTGCATGAGCGCCACTGTTTGCGACACCCAGCCATATCGTTCAGTGTCTCTAACCATCGGTGACCGTGATCTCTGGGTCCCCAGCCAGGGAGCCTAACGGGACCTATGTGAGCCAGTCTCCTGGTCAGGGTTTTCATACCGTCATGCCAGGCCTTACCTTGACCGCCCTTCATTTTTTTCCAATTGAGTAGATACACGAGCGCGACGACACAGTCATATCACTCAGTGCCTCTAACCATCGATTGTGCTGATCCCGGTAACCCTAACCAGGAAGTCTCGATTCCTTTGACTATTCACTTTGGCCCCTGGCAAGGTCACTACAGCAAACAAACGCGAGGAGCAGTTTATCAGCAGATGGATGTAGAAACGGGGTACCTGGGGCTTCCTCACAACCTGAGGAGGTCTCCACACTTCATTGGACAGATGCCATCCCAGCAAATAAAATGCTGTTCTCTTCACGTTTCACGTGTTTTAATGGGTGCATGGGACTAAGGGCCGGTTCCAAATCAGTGAGCAACGCACTGAATTGAAACCCGAAGGCCTTGCATAATAGGCCTCTAGAAGCTTCCAAACGGGTGGTTCGGTTACGCTCCCGGGTTGGATCTACGCCATACAGTCTTGTGGGACAAATATTTGAATCGAAAGCTTCGGTCAGGGTACCTCAAGAGAAACCTCTTCATCGCTGTGCTATCGCAAAGTGTGATGAGTTAAAGTCTCATTACATATATTCGTCACAACAACCTTGTTTGTAACACCGAGTGACCATTGGATAGACAGCTCCTTCACAGAGCCAATCCATTGGAGAATCAAAGCTATGATTTGATGTTTGGTAAGTAGGTTAGATGCTACTAACCGCAACAAACGTGCACTGATGGTCTTTGTCACTTTCGTTGCGGTTAGTAGCATCTAACCTACTTACAAAACATAGAGTCATAGCATTGATTCTCCAGTGGACTGGCTCTGAAAGAGCTGTCTATCCAATGGTCACCCGGCGTTGCAAACAAGGTTATTGTGATGAAAATACACTTCCTGGGTACAAGTATATGAATGAACTGGCAAAAGATTACCGGATACACATGCCGGACGAGCGGCAAGAACCGTGAAACCGTTCGTGTGCTTCCAGGGAAATTTAGTCGTCATTCACAAACTGCTTATTGTAAAATATATATATCCCAAACAAATCACAGTCCAATGATCTTTATAAAGAAAAAAGTTTCATGATTTGTTTGTAGGTGAGATACGATAAGATTGTCCAGGCCAAAGCAGGTTAAGTTTCTTATGGAGTTAACAACCGGAGCCTTCGGCTAGCCAAAGTCTAACCCGCAAGGAAAACCGCAGTTCATTGGGAGCCGGTCTTTAGTTCATCTGATCATATACCATTCGAACGGCGTCAAACGTCCAAGGTGCCCAATGCACCTCGGTGACTACTACCATAACCAAAAAGGTGTGTTTGGTACACCTCTTCTTGATTGGTTTAAAATCAGGGGTTTTAGTTAACTACCCTAGATGAACTGCAAGTGGTTCATCGGCCCGGTTGGAGCAACGGATTTCGGCCTCTCGTTTCAGAGGAAAACATCTCCGTCTCGCGAAAGAGTCGGGGGTCTTCAGTAGAGGCTATTTGAAACGTTTGATCGCAAGCAGAGGATTTCGCGAGGTGCAAGGGAAGGGTGCCCAGCTACAATCCGAGACACCCATCCTTGACCATACCGAGGCTTTCGAAGCAGGCATTCGTTCGAAAAACCTTTCTTGTATGTCTGGTTGGCTTGAGGGGTCTTAATCGAAGTATTAAACGACTGCATCACAAGCTACAGTGCATCGAAACCTACCTTCAAGATTTCCAGGGGACCGACTTATTCTGTGGCGAGAGATAGTTGTTGAAAGAAGTTCAGTCCAATAAATTACAATCCTTGAACTTAATTATCTAATTCAAAGTATGTTTACTTTGAATATATCTCTCATAACCTAGTCGAACCGGTGACTCATGGTCACTAATTCCAAGACATAGCTTATACGCCTTAGCTTGTGTGGTCTGAAGTTAGGCTTTATCAACTGTTCTGAACAAGGTAGTTACCGATGGTTCATCAACCCGATTGTACCTCGAAGAGTCGGCTACACACGCTATCCCATAATTGAAAACACTGATGTCACGAAACAACAGCAAGCTCAGTATCCTCAACATACACAGTGAACGAATATTATCATAAATTTGCCTATCGAAACGACACACGACCACATGGAGCGAACAATAACTGCCGAGGATGTGCATCGAAAAACATGCTTAGTATGGAAAAATTTGATCACAAGTTTACTGTGGGAATTACGTTGATTACTATGCAAAAAATCGCAAACAAAAGCCTAGGTTCCCGTATCATTGTGATGTAGGAAGACCAGTTGAAAGTGGCAGTGCAAACCCAAAGGAAATGAACCTCAGGAAAACATTTCACAGTTCATACACATTCTACTTATAAGTAGTACAACTGTAAAAAAAAATAAAACTGAGAGCTTACCGCGTCAGCAGCTCGAAACAGTGGTCGCATACTCTGACCTCTTTTTCAATCCCAAATTTCGGAAGCATGGCTCTCTCGGATGAACATTCTGCACAGAAGCTATTGCCACAATTTCGACAGTGATGCTAGCCAAAAACGAAAAGATAGTTCGAGAGCTGAGAAATAATTGCTTGAAGGAATGCATAACTGTAGCCTACAAACTGTGCGGCCATTGAGTGGTACAAACCATTAAGTTCATAGTAAATTTGTAACACTGATTGCCAATGTGGCTGGACGTGTGAATGTATTACTGTCATCCAATACAGTGCAAATCTTTGCCCAAGATTCAATAAGCATAACAATCTTCCCTCATCTTCCAGACAGCATTTTGCTTTTATAAGATGCGGCTTTGTTGTGATGAACTATAACGTTCAAATCAAACGAACCTACTGTTTCAGCCAATTAAGTGGAGAAACTAAGCGATCGAACTTCATAGGCAACTCACAAAAGGTCTCAACAGAATAGTCATGATAATGAATTGGTCGACATTGCCTTACATTAAACTCGAGTATCCGTGGCAGAGTTCAAATCTTCGGATTAAAAGCTAATGACAACGAAAAAAACTGTTTGATTATCACTACAATGACGGTTGGCTGGTACACTTAGACAACCAAACCATGGGTTTCGTAGATTAATGGCGTATGAGCAGCAGGATAATCCAACTTTGCATTGGGTCATGTAAGTCCATCACGGTAATCTGCCTTCTTTTCTGTTTCGCAATACAGAAAAACGTTTGACTTCCTGTGCCTCGCATGCTTTGAAGGCGAGGAGGGATTCCACAAACCAACATGATGTAGCAACATACAATGAAACAAGGTTCGACGATCGTTACAACACAGTGTATACAAAATACACATGAAACGTGTGATAATGTGTGGGCTAGCCAGACGAGAGGAAGAAGTAAATCCACTTAACCAATAATCAGTATGAAGTGGCATTAGGTGCAGGAAACTCAGAATCCGGCTGAGTGCTGAAGCCAACAACGATCGTATAGAA
>UZAN01052291.1:0-14848 GCA_900618425.1 Echinostoma caproni
TCTCCAAGTTTCAGCTGATTGTAGAAAGAGAATACCTTTTCCAAAATAGTCACACACTACACACGGTCATTCACAAAACCCAAATCCTCTTGAACCGCTCCATCGAATAAGCTTCTTTTTATTTCTCTCAATAATGCTGTGTTCAGTTGAATTATTATTGGGTTGGAAGAGTTAGTAGTATATGAACTACAATTTCGAGAAAACAGAATTAAAGAATGGAATCTCTGGATATGATTTTAGGCAAATGAAAACCAACCAAAGCCACTTTCAGCCAGTGATTGTTGGCGATGGGTCAGAAGGGTACCGTGAATGTAAGCAGATGAAAGTAGTCGGATTTAGACCTGTCCAAATGGTCTTGCCACTCTCGAAATGAGAGGACAGAAGCCCACACAGTACGACTTCTGTCCCATTCTGTTTTCACATGAATACGTATGTATGAATTAGAAGAGAATACAGTATGCAATGGCCCATTTTTGATCAGTCAAAACTAATAAATTTCTTCAGCGATATGATTTCTTATAATCTGCATCTTTCCCCAACTTCCCATAAATGTTCAAACCTTAATTAGCTTACTATTTTCAACAGACCCATTGATCGTAGGGAGCTAATTTTCTAAAGTTGTCAACTGAAGTTGAACAAGCGACACGGTTTGCTTTTGCTTCGTGTAGAGAAAAATGATTAACCAGTAGAAATAGTGTAGAACGATATCTGAATGGTATCTAAGTCAGTAGGAATATTCACTGTAATCTATTTTCACCCCAAATATTGAAGTAAAAAACAGCTCAAGTTAGTACTCAAAACATGACCGGGCACATATTCGTACATGGGAATAGGAGAGGAACTGATATTTGAAAGATCTCTTGTCTTTTTTATTTCATACAATTTCCAGATGCCTTCTAACTTGTTATGAGCAGTAAATAAGCAGAAACACGGATTGAGGGAGGACAAAACCACTGCTCATTCCATGCTAGAGTAAATAGAATACACACACGGGACGTTGCGTGCAATTTGGGGTCATGTGTTGCTTGACCCATATGCGTCAATGCCACCAAATGAAAACACGAATATCCGCACACCGTAGCTTAACTATTCTGTAGTGTTCAAACCTATAACAGGTTGTGTTGCCCGGAGGGGCGAGGGGGGGAGTAATGGTTGTAAATAATCTTCCTGTACATTGCAGATGAACTTTTATGGATGAAAGTCAAATCCACCTACTGAATTATGTACGTACAAAATGTTCACACCACGTGATGATAATAATAACCCGTTGCTGGGAAACCGAGTGACCATCTTGACCAAGAACATCTATAAGACATTTCAGGTCTTTAGGGATCGATCACACACAAACTGATTAGCTGATGCAACCACTGCATTTATGAATTAGATATAAGTAGAAGATTTCACAACGTACTATGTTCATTCAGGCCCACAACTACCACATTGTGTTTCTTCACCCTGATTAGAAACGGTGAGTTTTTCTGCTGTCTTCTCCCTCTACCACTCTCACTCTCTCGTGCGCTTGGCGCAATCACAACTTATTCTCACGTGAGTTCAGCTGGGTGTTTATGAGATGTGTGATTTGGTGCAATTCATAAGAGGACTGTTTCTTTTTTTCCACGCTTGGTTTATCGCGCACGTAAACACACGTGCATTCACATCTACGTATGACCTCTGTTTTATTGAACGCGATATCCTTGTACATTCCGAATCTCGGCTTATCACAGTTTTATTCCGTTGTTGAGTTCTGTGTTCTGATTTCATTTCGAGTCTTAGTTCTGGGTTGGACTATTACTGCGCCGATTCCGATACGTATACTAATTACTAGTCCGAGTGCTAACTACAACATTGTGAGCAGTGGCGGTTTGCCGAAACCCGATTTTGGGTCGCGATACAATCTTCAGATACCGTTTTTCGATTGTCACCGTAAAGATTATTTCAAATTCTTGATAGAAATGAGGCACTGGTGTTGAACAGTCTTAATCACATGGAAGCAAAACATTCTGATCGGCTGTCTGGTGGTCAGTTTGTTGGATTTCTGTGTGTATGCGCGCACCAGTGTGATTACTTTGATCAGGCGCTTTGCGGTGGTAGTAATTGAGTCAAGAAGTTGAAAGAATTGTCTAATATTATCTATAAGAGTCCTTGTTGCTGTCTGAACGACAAATTGGTTTGTAGGTCATAAAATGCATTGGAAGCCGACAGAAAATTACTACGAATTGTGGCACTGTGGTGTTCAGCTAGTCATGCCGATCAGTCTTGAAAACAAAGAGGCCGACAACATTGGTCAACCAAATTACTCATTCCGGCTCCCACCATTGGTTCAATTATGATCTCTATGATTTGGAACGATATATCGTTGGATATATCTGTTTCATTTGTTCAAGGATCAAACTGAAATTTGTATCCCTAAAATGCTTGAGATCCAATCAACAATCATAACTTTTTTATTACGTCATGACTAAAGTACGTTAGAAGTGTATCGAAAAACCGATGCGCCATGTGTTGTTTTATTGTGAATGTTACAATGTTAATAACACAGCGGTGTCAGCAGGGAATTGTATCCGCCGACGTTTGGGTTACCGTGGGTAACCTTTCTCATGGCAGGTTTTACAATCCACTGACTCAAATAATCCACACACGGTTATTGGTTTATACCTGCCACCCTTCAGACTCCAACTGTACGGGTAATTATCGGTTCATACAGTCAACCGTATACTTGGGAAGCACTAGTCTTGAGTGTTGATATCGTTAGAGTTCATGTACAGAGCAAATTGACCTTCCCTTCCGGAATGTAAACGCTATAACCATTGCATGAAATGCGTGTGTGTTAACACTCTGTCAACGAGCTCCTCACACCAGGGCTGACCAGAATTACCTATTCACTTTTGCTCATATATCGTCTTCATGGATGGTTAGTCAGTTTACATAGCAAGTGGGCGAATACCGAATACACATGTAATCCAGACGACGGACCGGAGTGAAAAGCATAGAATAGACACTGTCAATGATTCCGTATGGAAGAAAACATCGACTCTAATGCTTCCCAGTGTATGGTTGACTTTATGACCTGACGTCCATGTGCGGAGATCGACTGTGAGCGTCGATCAGGTTAAATCTATAGCATTTGTCCAACACCACCCCTCATAAATAGCTGTGAGTGGAATGCAAATCAAAAGCTTAGTTTTTATCATTTACTGTTTTGTCATGTCATGAACCAAGACACGAATATCGAAAGGGTTTAACGGTTAAAAGAAGATACCACTTCACTTTTGATGTGCGCGTTAGGAATGGGGATCAACCTATTAGGAATGTTTGATCAAACTTTGTTTACACCATTGTGGTAGATTTAATATTGTAAATCTCAGTAAACCCAAATTTGATGTCGTTTTTTACCACAAATATTGAACTTTTCTTTGAAACCCATCGCTGTAATTCATGGCTGCCTCTTTAGGGAAACTGAATATGACGTTTGTCAACACCTGCTCGTCGGGTCCCGTCTACTGCTTGACAGTTTCCAAAGATACTTCTCGATAACGTTTAAACTTTAAGTCACCCTCAAATCACTTTTGCCACTCTGCAGTTGTATCCAATCTGCACGTCTCGGATGCCAGGGGTTTGTTTCCAAGGCCTGATTTGTAAATTTTCCGGAATGAGTGACCTCAAACAGAAACCATTCATTAGCATCCGGATCTTCGCGATCTACCATTGGTTTGCGAGTACATTCACATAATAGCTCCTACCACCTCCAATGGCACTAACAATTTTTACGTATCTGATCTGTTGGTCCCCAGATATTTATTTGAATCACGTAAAGATGGAACCGGTTGCCTCTTTTTACGGTTTGCTAATGGTTACACAGTACTAAACTGGTTATGAACAATGATTTCCAAGTACCTAAGTTTGAAAGAATCGAGATAACCAGTTAGGTTATGCACACGCATACATTTCAGGTGAACTGTAAAAATAAGGAGGGGTTTTACCTGCTAGTGGCACCACTTGGCGATTCTGACTGGAATTCAAAGGGACCCATATTTACGGTAATCTCCAATCTCTGAGTGAGTAAAAAAAGAACTAAACCACCGTTTAAAATTTACTACCAACCTCGGATGCAAGTGACAAAGTTATTAGAAGATTCACAGAGTCTAGTTTATTTCATATTTCTTCTATCATTTGTGGAAGTAAATAATTTGATCGGTTAGGTTTTACAAAGCGTTTCATATCACAGTGTGTAAGGTTGAAACTATAAATGATGATTTTTATTGAGCCAAATGCATTGATTTTGTGTGGAGCAATCCATCCCCATGGAATGGAATACAGCATACAATCCTAATTCTATATTTTCTGCAAAACATTGACTTTTTTGGAAACAGGGAGAAAGTAGCTTGTTTGAAGTACCCGTTGCTCTTCCACTGTCATTATCTTCCATGGTTATCTAATGCAAATGTGATTTAATCCCGACCAATCAAATCCTGTTTGCTTGCGGATTAGTGAACTAGGCTTAACATTTATAATGTTTGATTATCCAGGATCACTAACCGTAAATCGTCGGAAAATCTGGAAGTAAACGGTGCGCTTTATGTGACATAACGGATAACCATTCAGAGGAATCTTCCTAATATTTTTCCGCTCTATGACTGCTTCGTGCCCCAACTTTGGATTCGCTGGTTGCGCACTTTTTGATATTTGTAATGAATATAAAGTAAGATAATGCTGACTCGGTAATTGCGTTTCGGCTTACTGCAATTGGTTTTTATGTTTAAGAGCTGAACGTGAGTATGGCGGAGTGACTGGAAGAATTATCATCACTGTCTGAAGGAGTTCGTATACATTTGGGTGATCCAACCTGATTTAATCCTTGCTTAACTTTCAGTCATCTATGAGTGTATGAGTTACACCTGAGTGATAAACGGTCATACCCCGGTAAATGTCTCGACAGCTAAATTAAAAATCAGCCTGCGATTGCGGGAGAGTTTAAAGGCGACTGAACAAAATGGTACCTGGCTGCTTTGCAGTTCTGTATTGATTATCCATAGGTTAGAAAGGTACCCTCCATCGGAAAGGCCTAATGGTGCTCAGGATATCATTTTGTATCATATTTCTCCTATTATCATTTTCCTACTAAAGGGCCAGACAGCTGGATATGCTGTGAAAAAAGTGGAATAAAGCATGTGTATACCAAGGCTTAGACAAAGACTACGGATCTCGACGATGAAATTGTGATCGGATCAACACCTGCATCGCTCCCACTACCAGCCCCAGAATATACAACTAATCTAGGCACTTAAACTTGGGTAGCAAATGGTGTTCAAAACATGGGATGTCTAACGACCGCAAAAAGCTTGCGCCAACCTGGATTATGACAAAAGCATATCACAGTCCGATGTCATACAGATTCCGGTTTGTTAGCAACGAAATGTTCTCCAAGGTGTTGTTAGTAATTTCAATAATAATAAATATTCAATACAAGGCTAGGTTGTACGGCTTATGCCAAGGTGGATTTCGCTGCATCTCAACTGGTACAATACCGGTACAATAGCGACCAACAGTGTATCAAGCCCCAAGTGAATACAACTGAGCTGAATGGTGACAACTTTTTCCATTGGTGGTATGACAGAAATTACTTTTGTATACACTCTGGCCAGGTTTCCCTTTTCTGATTGCGATCGACTCCGGAAACCTAATCAGCCAGGTTTGGTGTTAGCATAAATGATCTTGTCCGTTCCGGATCATGATGCGTCATCAACAAATGTCAAGCGATAAATGACGCAGGCTGCTTGTGTGTGCGGTGTTCTCGGGTAAGGGAGGTTGGTGCTGGTGTAATGTTTATGAGTGTGTAAGCGGTGAGTGAGGGATGTAAGGTGTATTCGATTGTCTCCAGCAGTGGCACTTTAATGAAAAATAATTCAATATACATAGGTTCCAAAAACTTATGTTTGATGCTCGAGTAGCCTATCAGTTCAACTAGGTCGAAATTTCCCCTAAAGTTATACTCGCACATGCGATTCTGAACTGGTTTTAATCTTTGTGCCAAACCGTTTCGCTTGCTTGTGTTGTGCAGAATCGATCATTGATCGGACGGGTCAAAATTCCTTATGTATCCTAGGGAAGCCAAAGAGTTGAGCTTTAGTGCTGCCAATCTGTTTGAAAGATTTGAAATTGATATCACCGATGAGTCCGCCTTCCAGCAGTGTTTGTAACCCTTCTGTGACCCGTTTCTCTATTGTTGCTGGATTATCAGTTTTCACTTCCGGTCTAAATTTCGAAGTGTCTAGCAGAATGGGCGACATTTTCTCAACGTTCTTCTCTCGGTTCACGATCATGATCTCGGAGCTCTTGTCAAGCTGGACGATCACCAAACGATTATTGGAATTCAATGATCGTAGTACTTGTATGTGTTCCCTATTTATTAGAGAAAGTTTTATCACTGAATCAATTCAGTACTGATGTTGCAAATCCGCAAACCTGGTTTTTATTCATCCTTTGTTTTCTCCTGAAGTTGTTTCTAAGCAAGCATGCAAGCTATTTGAGATGCAGCCAAATCACCCTTGGCATGAATCGTACCACCTAGCTTTGGTTTGCTCTCATTTCAAGTTCATCTTGTGAAACCAATGCTTGAAATATTCAGTCCTTCACAATAACGTCAAATTGCACTGAAATTTAACGTTGACAGTTCTACCCAATAACTTCAATCTTCAGATACTTGTACCGTACAACTGAAATTACCCTTTGGGTTTGAATGTGCTTATATCGTCACTGATAATGACGCAGAATGTCTTTATTCTTCAGTAACCATCAGTTAATAACCACGGAACAAACAAGCTACAAACCTCCGACGACGCATCCAAGTAGCCATCAAAGAATCTCACAATGGAAGCTGTCTTTCCAAGTATTTCCTGTGCATAAATTCTGTCTTCCTAAAGTGTAACATCACAAAACTAATTCCGTCAAGTTTTCGCACAACACAGTACAATGTTTCACTACGAAACGGGTGACCGCTGACAACTGATGTTAGATCGAGTTTGTGTCACTTTGGATTGCCCTGTGGTTAAGCAACCGATCATCAACAGGTACCATTGACACTATAGTGTGTGCAAAGTTTATTTTATGTCATTATTTGATCAGTCGATCAAGTTGTGCGAAAAACACCTACCGGTCACGAAGAGCAATTGATTATAGTCAATTCCCACAATAAAACTGAATTTGCCTATTTGAGACATAATGTAGTCAGATTTTGCTTTGAGCACAGGAGAAGCTCTGATCTTGAATACGTTTCGTGAGTGCTCAGGTCTTTTCTTTTCATCTTAAACCAAATTTTGACCCTATTGGTTCAAATGAGGTGAGTGACTCTAGGCACATAATCCAATGGGTATATAACCACGGTTCAGGCTTTCATGAATTCGTCAAGTTAGACAAATATTTTACTGAAATGTTCTCCGTACCATATTGGCATTATCGACTAACCATTAGAGTTCTTTAAAAATATGAAAATTTGCCTGCATAGCACCATCTTACTGTATTCATGGCGTGACAAGCGATCCTTTTAGCCGATCGATAATGAACAGCTGATTTTCCTTGTGATTCTCTCTATGTACGGTTTTATGATCCATGAATGAAAAAGTGAAACAAGCGAGGGCTAATTGGGTGAATAAACAAACGTGTAGAGTGCGCTGAACCAGAGTAATAGATTGCTTGATTAGTTGGTATGTTAACGCAGATTGGGGTCAACATATACACGTGTACTATTTATTTTATTACTGTTAGATCATGAGACACCAATGCAGTTTACCTGGACACTCTTCAGTTCAACTTAGATTTTTGCATATCGCTAATGGCTAACTGGATGTTGGATCTCTTACATATGATATATTCAACTGTTCTTGGGAATATGCACGTTCTACCATAATTGGAATGTAGTGTTTGCGTTTGTTTATATTGAGGAATTTGTCTGTTCTAGACCAATGGTTCATTTTTGAGTAGCTTATTGATCGCTGACATTTTATGATCAGTGTTGAAGTCTGATTTAGACATCATCTTGATTTCAAGGTGAAAGTGGACGGAACACACCACTGGGCTAATGCGTTTTGGGAGCATTCTAGACTTTTGCATTGATTCCTTTTATCAGGGGATGTGGGCATGTGCAAGCCCTGATTACTTTATCAGGCCAAGCAAACATGCGAGTAATGACTGATGCTGAACTTCATATTCTTTTCCAGAAACCATCTGTCGCGCGATGGTATCGGTGATCGATTGTCAAGTTGGGTAAACCTACGTGTCATGTGCATAGGTCGAACGACAATAAAATTTTCAAAATGAATTAACGAGCACTGTTGACAGGCGGCTTTGACAAGGAGACATTTAGCTCAACCCAAGTTCGATTGTCGCGCACCTGTTGCGAAAAAGGCTCTCGGCAAAAGATAATACGCTTTCACACCAGTCTACAGGGTCACTTCTTATACATCAAAACCCGTCAGGTTTCGAATACCTTCATCAACCGAGACCATTCGTATTTACCAACTCAAACCAGACCTACGTGAATGATGCAACTGTTTGAGATACTACAACTACCATGGTTAAGAAGTGATTAGGTCATAATCGCTCACGATGGTGAACCGTTTCAGTCATTAATAAAGTAGGCATGCGACTAAGCTAACTGTAATTTCCAAATAACTAACTGACTGTGTCCTTATCACTCCACTTATGTGCCTCTGTTTGGTTACAAGTGCATAAACTGAAAGCCAACATCCTTAAAACTGATAAATACTCTCAGAATGCATTTTCTAACATATTTACGTACTGGAAAATAAATCCATTCAATATATTCTTTATCGTTTTGAAAATTGGGTTTCTATATACATCATTAAAATTAATTTCTCAGTAATAGCTTAACTGCACATTTAACAATAACTTTCGGTGAACTACCTGAAGAATTAACTGATTGCATACTCCATTGTTTGTAGCTGATTTTTTTCAGGTCCTCTAGATGTTGTCCTCAACTTGAGTTCACCGATAACGTATGTCAAATAGACAAAATGGGATTTTGAATTTTTTTCCTGTTTTCATCCGTTTTCTATTGCTCGAAAACTTGTAAGATCAGCACATGCTTTCCGAACAGCTAGCTAACGGCACACTCAGCAGTGTGCACGTTCGATCGAGCAGATTGACAAACCCCACTGTTTCCAAGTCAATCCTGTCTATGCGGTTTGCTGTCTAGTGGTTCCCATGTGACACGTAACGACCGAGCTAATGAAGACCGTACAACGAGGACGAATATTATCACATCAATGGGCCATGCGACCCGAAAATATCGCTCACGCGGATCCCCTGTACTGGTCGAGTAAGCACGCGAAAAGACGACCGGCCTTGACCAAATGCATAATTATCAAGAAAGAGAGAGAGAGAGAGCGCGATCGGTTCACGGGACTGTGCTGGATTTGCATGCCTACACACAAACATATCGAGGTAAACGTGAGAGTATATATCTATCAATCTATCTATGTATACATGTGCGTGTATTCATTTATACACATTGCTTGCTCTTCTCACCGCGGTTCTTACCGCGGTTCATCCAGACGATGGACACGGTTCGCGTGCCGGAAAGCACAACACATTGATTTTGTCCACGAGTGTGACGATCTGACCTGCTGGCCATTTTGTGACCTCATTTGTGTGCATGTGTCTGTGCGTGAGGATTTAAAGTTTTGCCGTTTCCATAACGGACTGATCGCTCGAGCTATAACACAGCATGTTACGAGGTGACTTGACACAACTTGTAAATACGAGGTGATGGGCATCGTTGCGTTGCACAAGTCCGCACATTTAGTTGAGATCAGTCTGTGAGAAAAAATGCTAGCAAATTTGAATAAGCGCAAACGGACTGACTGTTCCAAATGTGACTGACTGTTTATCGGTCATGAAGATATCCTCGATGATTGAATGTTATATAACCTTAAATTCCTAAACACTTTACAAACGTTTTCGATCCATTTTACTTGTCCTCATTCATAATCCAGTAATTGTGCGATTTTAAACTGAGTGGAAAACAGCACACAATAATTTACTTGGTTTTCGAGATTTTCATCTCTGAATTTTTGGACTCAGTAAGTTACTAAAATTATATGTCTATTAGAGGTTCATCCATATGGTCACGAGAGAAACTACTCAAGTAACAATCATCGTTTTGATCTCATTAAAACAAAAATATTCTTGTATTCTATGTTCCATGAATCCATTAGCCCCGGTGTGTAGTTAAGAAAAAACAGTCAATACCTGGGTAATAGTCAAAGGAAGCTAGACAACTAGCATTAGTCTAAAGGTTCACAGTACTTAGTATATGCATTTATATTTGAAAATTGATGGCTTTGCACCGAATGTTCACAAGGTGGAGGATATAATAACAACTGTCTCTTTTCTCTTCTGTGATCGATTTTCACTTATCTCGGAGAGATGTTTCATAGGTATCATTTGGCTTGCTAAGTATGAAGCTAACTGTAAAGTACTCGGGATCAGATATGAAGTGTTCCAGGTAGGTTGTATGCCGTGTCTGGGTTCCGAAAAAAGAAATTCGTTATTCAAAATACTACAAATCGGGAAAGAACACTTAGGCATTAGCAGATATCGATTATTCCGGTACGTGTTTAAAACAGAATCAAGGGATTGTTATGTACTTTGCAAATATAAGTGCATGCACGTCTGGTAGAGATTCATCGCTGTCGACGAGTTATTTGAACTCTTAAAGCTCAAAATGAATTTTGGTAGAAATGAAAACTGCTTTGTACGGTCACAATTCTATTGCCTGCTTAATGACAATCAAATAAAGATTTTACTCATAAATAGCTAACATTCAATTAAAACAAGAAAATGAATCATGACATGATACTAAGGTTAGTCGTGAGATACTAAAATATATAGTCTCTAGAATTATACGCAATCGGTATTTGTTAGCAAGCATGGATGCCACGTGATTTTCACTACGGATGAGCTGTAAGCAGCTCCATAAACTGTTTGTTCTTGGTTGCGTTATGCCCTTTTCTGGTTTTCTGAATCTTCACGTCGAAATAAGACCAATTTTGATCCCTTGAACACTTTTCTGTAGTCAGTAGTGAGCTGTCTTGATGGTTTTCGTAAATTTAATTGTATGGGAGAGTATCCCCTGACATGATCATCTGGAAATTTATTCAAAGTATTTCTATGTTTAACATTCATGATGATTGCAGCTTCAATAAAGTAGTGACAGTTTCATTGGTAATTGACTGATATAATAAATGGCAAAATGTATGACGTAATACAATCGGATCTATACGTAAATTTGTGGGCAATCGTCATGCTTGATTCAGTACCAGATCAAACATCAGCAATTAATGGCACGCGACAATCCGATTCTGTATATAGTGCATCATCTCTACCGTTCAGTGTCNTTCAGTGTCCAAAGGTTCTTTCATAGGGGCCTGATAGTGGTTGGAGTGAAGCTACTTGCCATGTTTTGTTGACGTTTTCTGTTTGGATCAAGAGAACATCGTTCAATGCTGCTCTAAGCTAAATGAGTCCAGAAAAATATGGAACAATAAAGCGAGGCTTGTAGACATTGTTGCCGTTCACGACTTCACATNCTCATAAAGAAAGCAAACAATGAACAATGAAATCAAAATCGAGCTTCGGACAACCAGTCTTGGTGCATTATACGGCTTGATATGCTGCATGCCAGTTTGAATTAACCGCTTACACTGTGGTCATGCGACCGAACTGATTCAATAGTCATTCACCACTCCTTTTCTATTGCCGCGTGTTGAACGTATTCAGTTTGAAGTTAACAATGTTATGTTTATGTCATTGTTTCGAATTATCCTACAGCGAAATGTGTAATGGGCGAAGTTCTTTGCTTTAGCCTGTCTTCTGAATAAGTGATCAATGTTTAAAAGTGATGTAAAGCGTAGATATAGTTTTCATCACACCTCGTTTTATTGGTGATAAATGGGATTCCTTTATCCCGCATTCGAGGTAAAATTTAATTTTGTGAACACTTAAAGCTAGTTCGCGATTAAATTTACGCAAGCTCAAATTTATTCTGCGTTCGGGGTGATCGACGCTGGCTTTAATTTCCTCCTCACGCTTAGATCCATTCGTGAAAAACTCCCTGAAAATTCACCACGTGCAGCCCTTGTACTTATCGCATTATGCAACATCTCCAGTCAATCCGGATTTGAAAGGCCAAAACCATATGCAATTATTACGAGAGGTTGAGTTGGACTTCAGAGATCAAAAAATTGGAAGGGGAAGGGAATTAACTAGTCGTTTGGAGTCACTCCTTTGAGCTTAAAAACAAAAACAACTGAACTGAGAAGGAAAACGGATTTGAAATTTCTATTCAGTGCTTGGATAAATTACTTCTCAATGTCAAATGTTGGTTAAATGTTAGAATGCAAATGTTCCAAAACTACTGCACCAAAGGCCGACTGGTCCAAAGGAGACCACCGCTGTTTGTTGTTATTTCTTGCTACGCACACGAGTCTTACGTATATGGTATACGATCTGGATAATATCGTCCACGAGTAATAAGGTTTTTGAAATGAGCGATAAAAATATCCTTATTACTTGATAATTTCGCCAGGTTTGTTTAGTTGACTGTAAGAAAAGTCCCCTACGGCTGCATTACGTTTTCGGATAAAAGCATGATTGATGTTCCACGAATGTTTGTCACAGTTGGATTGACTCGAATGTTGCATCCGTTGAAGCCAGTTCGCACTGTCTAACATGATGGCTTGAAGTATGTTTCTTTAAGCCATTGATTGAATAAAACTGTACCCAACGACACGAAACATCACGAATGGCGGTTCAATAATTATTAAAGATCAATTTGATTAAGACTAGATCAAAGAGTAATTGCGAATCAAATAGAGAAACTCATGAGATAAACATTAGGGTACTAATTATTTGATTTACACTTATATATTACATTTGATTGTCAGATATAAACAATCTGTTCAGCAAAATATGAATTACCGAAAACGAGATTTTTCACAACTGTGTGTTCGTTTTCCACATAGGTAAATTAGTGTGATGAGACGATGAGATGATGAGACCCATAAAGAACTGTCTGTTCTAACTTTGACAGTGGGGTGGATAGATGTCAACGGAAATCACGGAGAGCTTCGGTGAAATTATTATTCACAGACTTTGATCTCAGCATCTGAATGCTCTGAGGCTCACTGAGTTGGACCCCTTTGAGTTCAAAATGATCCATTTGTGTCTTNNGACATTCAGTGATCAAAGAATCGCATCGATTACCCAACTGATTGATGAAAGCTTTATGGTTAACCACTGAATACCCAGTCACATATTGCTGCCTAAATTTGTCAATTTTTGTTTTGTTCGGTATTTCGTGTTTCGACTTTTTGGGAATACCACAAAGCTAAAATGTTTATTGGTTGTACATCAAAATTTCTTTGCACAATTAATTCAGGTGTGAGCTGAATGGATGTTTTACTGCACCAAAAATTCAATACATCTAAAATACTTACCCAAACCTATTTTCAACTACGCATGAAGAAACACACGCGCGCACCTTAGCGGATTAACTCGCTCATTGTTCCATCAATGCTTCTGTATCCGTTGATTGCATGACACGCCTTCAACACGCTTCTTATTATTGAAAGAAATATAATGGCGTTTTAAAAGAATCGCATTATATGTAAAAAATGTGAGCACTGTTCACTGATTCCAACCCCTGTAGACGACTCCCAGTGCACTATATCATTGTCGTAATTCAGTTTATGTCGAGTGTTGTTCACCGGTCAGGTCAAATGCACAGGATCTCTTATTAACTGTCTATTACCTCTTATTCGCTAAACATCGATAATTATAATTTTTGGAAATTCACAACAAAGTTAATTGTGGTAGATAAACCTACATACAGACTTTTTATATATTTCGAATGCAAGCGTTCCTCGGATGCGTGAAATCAGTTTAATGCACTCCAAAGGAGGATGGTATTGTGTAAGAAAATTGTAGCAGTGGTATTTGTAAATGAAGAAATTTAACCAGTTTGAAGAAAAGTCAGACGGATTCGTATATGCATGAGAACCAATAAAATAATTGCTGATTGAAGGATTGCGTTTTTTGGAATCAAACAGTATTGCATGATTATTGAGGAAATTAGCTTGTCTTAGACAAGATGAACGATAAAACCAAAACATAAATTCATCTCTTCAATAATCGTAAACACAGTGCCCACGTTGTTCAATGAGATCCTTTTCACCCGTGGATCTCGTGAGATTAATATTGTATGACTGTTAATATTTTCTAATAACCATTTCATTTTGGCGGATGACTCAACTTTTGCAACAGAAAAATAAACGTTCATTTCAATTCGCAGCTACTTCTTCGGTAAATGTATCATATTGTGTCTATATTGCAGCGAAAAATCCTAAAATGGATTTGTAGTCACACTTCAACACCTGTCACTTGTGTTGCCATGGCTCCTTAACAACTAACCGTTTTTCGAAGTTCGCTTCGACTTCATCGGGGTCAGCATATTCAATGGTTAGATACACTGAGTGATATGGTTGAATGACGTGAGAAGTGGCGCTTATGCGCATCGTCAATTTATTTATAAACTCAGCGCTCATGAATTCGCTATTTCCCCTATGACATTGATTTGAACATTTCAATCTGCCCCTTTAATCCTTTCTCCAGCTGGGAAGTCGTGAGGTAGCAACTAAAAACTGTGCACGAAACTGTATGGTTATTAGTTGTGAAGGCCGAATTGAAAGTATGTGAAGTACTATCAATCGTGAAGCCCCTTCACAGCCGTCTCCATCTGATTTGATACCAATAACAACACGAGTTCATTCAT